>VIEB01001300.1:59153-84695 GCA_006547085.1 Malus baccata | reverse complement strand
CAAGTTCCCGGTTGAAAAACCCCCCCCCCCCCTTTCCCCAAAACACCCTCTCTCCTGTAGTTTGTAATTTAGAGTAGTAATATAGCTCGTACTAAAAAACAGAATCTTGATGACTTACAAATATGGACTGTTTTCTAATTTCTAAGCAGATTTTATTGCATTAGTTTTCAAGCCGAGCTCGTTGGGAAGTACTTTTAAAATGGCTGAAAGCGTTGTTGGTAAAAATATTTTTGGAACCAAAGTTTAGTAAAAATGCAAGTAAATCTTGAAAAACACTTAAAAGTACTTGCAAAAAGCACTTCAAGTGCATTTAGAACCCAAAATCATTTTCTCTAAAAACATTTTCAATCATTTTAAGCACTTACAAAGGATCCCGTATTTGCGCTACTTTTATTTAGGTCAAGATACAACACAAGTACTCAAAAAATTTTGTCATGCTTAATTTGCCGGCTGCCCTGGTATCGTCGATAATGAGGCCTGATCATGAAGGCTTAATTAAATGCCGACCTGCACATGGTTTAAAGAGATTTTTTTATAAGAGAAGCTATATGTATAAGCAGAAGTTTAATTAACAAGATAGAACAATTTCACACACCTAACGGCTTATAAGAACCTGTTCATTAGTTTCATTTTTGCAAGACTTTCCAAATTCTCCTTGGTGGAAACATCACCTAGTATCTACCAATATTATGTTTTGTATCCTTATTTCAGCCATTCCATTTAATAACTAGGCTGAATAACATATTAACAATGAATACACACACACACACATGACTGATTCAGCAATCGATACCTGAACCCCAAGGTAGGTAATTTTATTCAGATGCCAGGGCTTGGAAAACTGCACACATACGAAGATCGATCGATATCTGCACTTGCTTGAGTTATTACATCTACCAATGGAGTAGAAAGAGAACGGTAATGTAATTACCCAAATACTCCCCATAGGACCGGCCTCAGGTTGTGCGAGGTGTGTGACCGCACAGGGCTTCCGACTCCAAATTTTTATCATCTTTTGTGAAAGCGTACATATCATCAAAACGCGGAAATGTCAAATAAAGTTGTGCTCAGCAAACTTGCTAATCGTTGTTTTTTACTCCCATCTCTCATGGCCTGGGTTCGAATCCCTGCACGCCTTCATATACAGAGTTATAGACGGTGATTAAGTTGTAAAGAAGCAGATATATTGCCCGAACTAATAGCATTTTATTTTCTTTTATATACAGAGTTATATTTTAGACCAGGCCCGAAATCTTGCAGGGGGCCTGCTAAACATCCGAGCGGGCCCGACTCCCTATATATGGCTTCTGCTTCATTTGCACCATGCATACTTCTCATCCAATTCATATATCCCATTTGTAATCAAATTTTTGCAAGCCATTTCCCAAATTGGAAGGCCACTGATATCAAACACTGGTGAATGAAAAGTTCGAAAAGGCACCGAATTTCATTAGTGTGCTTAGAAGGTTATCCTATAGGATGTTTTGTTGTAGTACTGTAATCAGGAAATACACGCTTTACAAAAACTGAGATTTACAAAGTTGGTACTGATCACTTTTCTCCTAAATAATTTCTCATCCATAGATGATGAGCAGCACTGTAGTTGGTAGAGAACAAGAAATAAAAATGTGGGTGTATATATACTGTAGTTGGTGCTGTAGCAACTCAATTCAATTACTTTTCCCAGTTTCTCCTCATCTCTAATAAAATTTGTGGAAAATCTAACAAGGGTTTCTTTCTTAAACTAAGTTACCATATAAAAAAAACATCAATGAGAGCAATAAACAGACTGTCAACAGGTTGCATTCATAGACCATCCACTTTTGTATAATTTTGCAATCAAAGAAATCAGAAAAGGTGGTTGAGTGTACCTTCTGTAAAGATTGAAGAACACAAAGGTTTTACAGTAAAGCTTTGAAGAAATGAAGAACACAGAGAAGGATGAATCTCAGAAAATGCAGAGAGAAAGAAATCTTTTCTTATTGATCAAGTTACTTACAATACAAGAGAGAATCGGTTTTATATGAGTTATTACAAAGCTTGCTCACTAAGGTACAGTAAAAGATAAGATCCTTATTGCAAGATCATTTAAGATTCTAATCTTAACTAACTCATAACAGCTCACAACCAACTTGTCTAACAACCTCGTTAATCTAATGACAAGTGGCATCTTATGAGCCTTTGATTTCATCACTCTTGTGGAGCCAAAAATATTCACTAGGCGACAAGTGGACTTTTGGACAAAAGAGGACAAAAATACCCTCGAGGCATACCGGGTTTCCTACACGCGAGCAGTAGAGAATCATTTTTTCAACCAAGTCAAAAGTGCCCAAAATAGGTATCAACTTAAAACCTAATTTATTCATATATTTCCCATTTCATTATTTAGCTAATCAATTAGCTAAATAATAACAGCTCACAACCAACTTGTCTAACAACCTCGTTAATCTAATGACAAGTGGCATCTTATGAGCCTTTGATTTCATCACTCTTACACCATCAAAATCAAAATATCGTTTTGCCTTGCATTATTGCATTATTCCACTATGAAGCTCCCAAAATGTTGAATTTGTGAAAATGAAAGAAACGTAACAGCTAGATGACCAAAATTGTGAGACTGCATTGTTCTGCTTAACAACAACTGACATTAATTAACATAAGGACCTACGAAGTCCATCAAACTGATATGGAAGAGATCTTTAATAGAATTATCACAATGAGAAATTCATTCTCAGTGCACAGTATGATTAAGAGAGAATGAAATGCAATCAAGTATCAGCAATGGAGCTAATAAGATATCATTAAAAAAAAAGATAGAAACGTAAACAGAAAATTGTAAGTGATACATATAGCTTAGTTGTAACCGTGGTTTCTTGCAGCCCTACTTTATTAAAGCATCTAATTGTTTCTGTACAGATTTCAACAACTTATCGACACATGAGTCGTTATCTGTTAGTGATCAAACCTCCAGACCTGCTCAACCAAACCTTGCAGCTAGCAACAATTGGGAAAAGGGAATTGGAGAAGATAAGATGAAGCACAATTCTCAATTTCTGTATTGATTTCAACCACACATTGCAACTGAATTACAAAACCATATATGCTTTGCAAATGCCAGATGGCGAAATGCAAAACAATCTAACAACTTATAAGTTCTATTACAATTTTGCCCCAAAAGTTAACATATTAACCCCAAGATTTGTTTAATATCAAAACTGATCTCAAACCATAACAATACTCCTCCCCCCCCCCCTTCGACAAAACCTTGTCCACAAGGTTCAGACTTGGAAATCTGGAAACTTCATTGTAAAGGTGTCATAATCCTCCCAGGTGGCTTCACTATCATCATGATCAACCCATTGAATCAGCAATTGGACTCCTGCAACAGTGCCTTTCTTATACATCCTGCGAGCTAGAACAGCCTTAGGAATAGCTTGGAACAAGCCATCATCAGTAACCTGTGGAAAAGTAGCACCAGCAACCACATCAGTACCCAATTTCTTTTTAAGATTGCTCACTTGAAACACTGGATGTATTTTGGTACCCTCAGGGAGTTTCAATTTGTAGGCTACATCTCCAATCCTTTCTAATACTTCATAAGGTCCAAAGTAGCGAGGTTGAAGTTTATGATATTGGTGTGGTGCTAAGGACTGAAGCTGATATGGTACTAGTCGCAGGTAAACCAAGTTACCAACTTCAAACACCCTTTCACTCCTTCTCTTGTCAGCTTGAACTTTCATCCGGTTTTGAGCCAAGTCAAGGTTATGCTTGAGTACATCCAGGATCCTATCCCTCTGTTGTAAGAGTTGCTCCACTGATTCCACCCGTGTAGACCCTTCTTCGTAAGGACAAATATGTAGAGGAGGGTAACCATAGACCACCTTCAAAAGGGGTAAAGCCAAAAGAAGTGTGATAAGAGATGTTAAAACACCATTCAGCCCAAGATAACAATTGCACCCATTTCTTCGGTTGGCCTCCAACAAAACACCGTAAGTAAGTCTCCAAACATCTATTCAACACCTCTGATTGACCATCACTTTGTGGATGGTACCCCGAACTCATTGACAACTTAGATCCTTCCAAAAATTGCTCAAAAAGATGGGATTGCGATCACTCATTATAGAGCTTGGCATGCCATGGAGCTTAAACACATTATCAATGAAGACTTTGGCCACTGTGGCAGCACTGTAGGGGTGAGCTAAAGCCATGAAATGGCTATATTTGGACAGCCGGTTGACTACCACCATTATGACAGACTTGGTTTTACAGCGAGGCAAGCCCACAATAAAGTCCATGCTTATAGCAATCCACACCTTACTTGGAATAGGTAGGGGTTGTAAGAGTCCAGGAGGAGACACTGTTTCAAATTTGTTTTGTTGACAAATACCACATTGAGACACAAAAGCTTGGATATTCTTCTTCATACCCTGCCAATAATACAGTTTTTTTTTATCCGGTGATAAGTCTTTAAAATGCCCTGATGTCCAGCTGCACGAGTAGAATGATACTCCTCAATAATCTTCTGTCTCCATGGAGAAATCGGACTAAGTACAATTTGATGCTTGTAGCACAGAAACCCATTGTCTAGAGTATATTTGGATGCAACTGAAGCCCCTGGTGTACCGTGGGTGGGAGGGATCACTTCCCTGGTCTTGGCAATTACCCATTCATCCTTCTCGATATCTCGCTGGAACTCGTCTAACCACCCAAAGTAGGGGTAGGAAATGGCAGCACAACTCATCTCAATGGCAGAAACTGTAGGGTCACCAATATCAAATTGTAGTGCTTCAGGAATTCTCAAAAGAGCATCAGCCACCACATTATCATTGCCCTTCTTGTATTGTATCTCATAATCAAACCCAAGGAGCTTAGAAACCCACTTCTGTTGGAAGGAAGTATTGGCCCGTTAACTGAGAAAATATTTAAGACTGTTGTGGTCAATCCTTATGATGAAGTGTCACCCTTGTAAGTAATTTTGTGATTTCTTTACTGCATGAACTATGGCAATAAGTTCTCACTCATAAGCAGAGAGGGCTTGGTTCTTTGGGCCTAAGGCTTTGCTTGTATAAGTTATGGGTCGTTTGCCTTGTTGTAGGACTGCCCCAATGACATTCCCTGAGGCATCACATTCTATCTCAAAAGGCTGTGTAAAATCTGGAAGAGCTACTACCTGCGAAGACATCATAGGGGATTTAAGATGATCAAATGCATCATGGGCAATGGCATCCCAAGTAAACCCGTCCCTTTTAGTTAAATTGTACAGCGGCTGACATATTTTTCCATAGCCAGGGATGAACTTCCTGTAATAGCCAGTAAGCCCAAGGAAACCCCTTAACCCTTTCACTGTCTTTGGAGGAGGATAGCCTGTAACTTAGATGGATCAACTTGCACTCCATCTTGCGAGACTACATGGCCTAAATACTCCACACAATTCTGCCCAAAAGAACACTTAGAGTGTTTGAGAAATAATTGATTCTGTTGTAAAACCTGAAACACCAATTGCAAATGGTGCAAATGATCTGTCCATGTCTTACTGTAGACCAAAATGTCATAAAAAAGACGAGAACAAATTTTCGCAGAAAAGGTTTGAATAAATCATTCATGAGGTTTTGAAATGTGGCCGGAGCATTAGTAAGCCCAAAAGGCATTACTAAAAACTCATAGTGGTCCTTATGGGTACAGAATGCAGTTTTCTCAACATCTTCAAGACTCATTAGTATTTTATGATACCCGGATCGAAGATCAAGTTTAGAGAAGTAAAATGCACCAAAGAGCTCATCAAGTAAATCATCAATAAGTGGTATTGGATACTTGTCCTTCACAGTCAGTGCATTTAGCTCCCGATAATCAATACACATACGCCAAGTGCTCTCTTTTTTCTTATTCAAGAGGACAGGGAAGGAAAAAGGACTGTGGCTGGGACGAATAAACCCCGAGTCAAGTAATTCTTGCACAGTTCTTTCAATTTTAGTCTTCTGCATATGACCATAATGATATGGCCGCAAATTTAGAGGTTTGGCGCCTGGAACCAAAGGAATGTGGTGGTTATGACCCCGAGAAGGTGGGAGCTTAGAAGGTAACACAAAGATGGCTTCGAAGGCCCCAAGTAACTCATTTAGTTCGTGTGATTGTTGAGGAGATAATGCAGAATGGTGCAAGAACTGACCCTCAATAGAATAGAGGAAGAGACCCAAGTAAGAGTTAGAAAACTCTTTATCTAAGTGTTGCAATGAAAGTTCCTGAATAAGTGGGGCAGTATATGGGTTATGAGTCAGTTTGTAATGCTGAGCATTAGCAGAAAATTCCATGGTCAATAGTTGGAAGTCCCAAAGAACAGGACTTACAGAAGACAACCACTGAACCCCAAGCACCACGTCACAACCACCTAAAGGAAGAGAGTATAAGTCAACTACATAATTGTACCCTCCTAAACAAAAGGTAGTGTCCATACAACAACCCGAGCTCCGGACTGTTCCTCCATCAACGATCATAACCTCAAAGGCTTGAGTACTTTGTGCTTGGTGACCCCATTTCTTAAGCAACCGAGAATCAATGAAATTATGAGTACTCCCTAAGTCCAATAAAATCTTGACAGATTGTCCAAGAACCACACCATCAACCTTCATAGTTTGAACAGACTATTTAGCAGTGGTTCCATAAAAAGCACACTCACTTAAGGACATTGCCAATAACTCAGGAGAAGCATCATCAACATTAGTGAATTCACAATGAGCATCAGAATCAACAACATCCAACATGAGTAATTGTTTTAGGCCACATTTATGCCCCGGAACCCATTACGCACAATCCTAGACTCCGATCTAGGTACCAAAACGAAGAGCAAGACAAGGGGAGTATTTTTATACCTTCCTTTCGTCAAGGAACAGCTTGAGACGGCCTGAAACTCCCCCGATTCCCTCGGCTTGCCAGAAATAGGTGTTCCTACACCCGCATTCGATTTCATCCTAAAACCTCCAAATTTACGAAATAAAACTCAATTAAATCACAACTCACAAGATTCAAGGACGAAATAGAGGGATTTGAGGCTTACCTCACCGGGAAAGTACAAAAATCTCGTCGGAGTTCCTTTTCCGGTTTCTGGGGTCGCGGGAACGAGAGGGAGAGGGAGAGAGAGAGCAGGACGAGATGGTGAATGGCGATGGGTCTTCCTCGCGTACGTGTGCGCGATGGTGTGCGTGTGTGTGTTGTGGTGCAGAGAAGAGAGATATGAGTGAGAGCCGAGAGGGAGAGACAGGAAAAACAGAAAAGAAGAACGAAGAAGGAAGAGTTCACGAGGGGGGGACAGAGAGAGAAGAAGGAGAAATTGCTTAGGGTGCTGCCACGTGGCAGATTTAGAAAGAAAGGGATCCAATGCTTTGGATCCTAATTTGGTACACAAAAAGGATGAAATTGATATATTTAAAACATTTAGGGGTAATTACAAACATATATCTTTATAATTAGGGGGCGGGTGTTAGATAGGACGACACGTAATAGAAGGTTTTATCCAAACAGACTTTTTATTTATTTTTTAAAATGAGATGAATCAAACCTCTTCGTTTGCAAGTTTGCAACAATTTGAAATCTAATTAAAAGAAATAATCCATCAGATGTATTATTTTATATTAGCAACCATTGAAATCCAAACCCCATCGCACAATCAACATTCAATTTGGTGTTGAAGAAAGAAAACAATGAATCACCCTCTCGCGATTGAATTAGGACTTTCTTCTCCTTTTTTTTTTTTTTTTTAAAAAAAATTCGCATTCACAAGAATTGAAATCAACCTAATGTCCAGTACGTTGTGAAGGGGAGAGAGAAGTTTTAAACTACTCTAGCCTAAGGAAAGAGAAATTTAAATTTGAGTCTAAAAGTGTATGTACACTACATAGTTTTAGAAATATTATTTTCTACTAAAAACACACACAAACTATATATATTATGACAATTTTTTGCTCCATACATGTAAGGAGCCATGCATCCTTCCTCGAATGAAAATGTGGCAACATTTTATTGTATAAATTTCATAATCGGGATTGGTTTTTTTTTTTTTTTTTTACCATCATATAAATATCATCTCCAAAAAAATTTATTCAATTTAAAAATTGTTTAGTCATTCATAAATGTTGGATAAATCTAAAAATGATCTTTAAATAATGATAATTAAGAATGGATGCGATTATGACGTTTGTATGATAAAATAAAGAACATGTCATCATATATGGAGAAGTAGCTTGATGTAAATACAAATTGGATTATTTCAATAAAATAGAATAATGGAGAGACTTTCAATAAAGGTTATTTGTTGTTGCGTATAACGAAAATTGAGGTATTTGATTTTTGATATCGTTCGAGTTAATGTAGCTTTGATTTCTCATGTCAGTTTTGAGACAATATAACACATATATCGTTCAAGTTAATTGTAGCTTTGGTTTCTCATGTCAATAAACTACAATTATCATCGTATTCATGCTATTTTTTTCCCACTTCACGCTAATCCATTGTTAAAGATCAACACTAGCCCATTAAAATCAGTCGGTACAAAGGAACTAGATTGGTCTAGTTCAAACATGCATGGTTTTCTCTAGAAGATTCTATAATGGGAATATGCTAGAAAACTCTAGCAAAGAAGGTTGTTCCTTAAGTTGGTGGAAGATTCTAGAAGAATGGTGAGGTTTCCACCAATATGCAAGATTAGTGTAGATAATTCTAGCTTGGAAAGTTAGTAGAATTATCTAGATAAATCTAGCGTGATGTTTCCATGCTTCTCCAAGGTTCCATCCATGCCTATAAAAGGAGAAGGCATCCACACCATTTGTATCAACCAAGTAACCAAGTAACCAACTAACCAATCAAGAAGGCAACCAAGTGAGAGTGAGAAGCAAGAATAGTCTTGTAGGAGTGTGAGTGATCTAGAGTGTGTCTCTAGAAAGTGAGTGAGTGTCATTGCTTCTAAGTTGTGTCCTTGTGAGTGTTGTAATATTTTGTGTGTGTAATACAAGTAATTTGTTTACTTGTGTTGTCTCTCCAACACTTGTGTTAAAGTTGTGTACTCTAAGTTTTTCCCAACATCCATATCTTTTAGGTCCGTGTTCTGCCACACAATAAGAGGAGATTTTCACCGAATTAAGGATATTAGAAATAGCTGCATGTGAGAGTTGAGAAATCAATCCAAAATCTCATCATTTCACTCTGCATATTCGGTTTAATATCCTCGAAATATATTCATAATGCTGCCTGAATAGGATGGCTGCTTCTTGTAATTGTATATTTTAATACTCTTGCGTACACCATGATGAAGAACTGTAGGACTGTACGTAGTCCGTGTTTTTAAAATGAAAGCTTAATTTTATTGAGGATCCAACAACCAACAAATTAACAAAAGAATGAATATATCGATTACAGAGAGATCTGTGATATCCCAGCAGGGATTTATTCGAACACAAACAAATATTAAAAGATGGAGTATATGGTGGCCATTTGCCCCAATACCCTTGAACTATCCATAATTTATTACAATTTACATTTCCAGACAGTATAATTTAAAGAATAATGACTTGTCATCGTCTTAGGGTAACAATTAATCAGTAATTATTTTCAGCATGCCCGTTGGTTGACCCTGCTTGGCGCCTCCTCTTCTCTTCCGACAGTAATTTAGCAAACCTGAAAATTATAGTATTTAAGTTACGATTTTTCACTAATCACCAATTACATGTATAAATCTTTTGGTTTAATGATAAATATTTTACCTTGTAAGAGCCTCTGCATTTGTCTCATGCTTAGTAGCCTCAAACCTGCCACTGTCCAAATTAACCCGAGAAACTGGTTTTTTCAATAGCCCTTCACCAACTTTCACAAGATTGGTCAAATTCTTCTTTGTGGCTCTATCCACAGAAGTTATTGTCCCACGAAGGGTATCATCCTACGTTTGGTATCAGAAATGATGTCAGTTTTTTGTGTCTAAACAACATTATTCTAAAAAAGTTATAGTGATGAATCTATGGATAAATGCATTTCGGATGACGAGTTCAGTACCTGAATTCTAAGATAATTTTCTTCAGAATGAAGGGCTTGGAAAGCTGCAAAAAGGTGAAGATCAACCATATCGGCGCCTGCTTGACTGAATATATTAATGATTGGGGTGGAGCCACCGCTGGTTAACCAATTCAACAGGCCCCATTTCGCTGCAGAGCGTGCTTGGTATTTCATTTCAGCTTTTGATGAACCAGTTCCTAATGATATCACTAGAAATCTCCCATAGTCCATAGGTTTCACAGGAAAGACGTCTGGATTCGCCTTCCTTATTTCATTTGTAACTTCACAAAGAGCAAGTGAAGTCTGCAAGGACAAAATGTTTTAAGTGTTTAAGTTATTTTTTTTATAATCCCGAAGTTTACTTTTAAAATCAATGGTATAAATTGACAATCTGGTAATATAACTCCTCCTATCACATTTACCGGATTATTTGCAGCCATTCCGCCATCTATAAGGTTGAATTCCCTAGTTCTGCCCGCAGCGTTCTTGGTTTCAAAATAATGAGCTGGAAGATAAGTTGGTGCTGCTGAAGTTCCAATGCATATGTCAGAGAGTAAGGCATCGTATGATGGCTTCTTTTTCACCTGCCAACAAAAATAAGCACATCATATTATATTACAACATATATGAGTAATTTGCTTAAATAATTTTTAGTCGTGAACAACTTTTACAATATTTTGACATATAGAATATTCTGGAATATACTAAAAATTTGAGTTAGTTAATATACCAAAGACGGTGAATTACCTTAAAGTTGGAGAAGATAGCTGGCTGGAGATTCTTGATGTCAAATGTGGGAATTACAACATTAGTCAACGTGTCGTGCAGTTTTTTGTTGCCCAGCCTTTCCCTAATCAAGCGATGCAAATACTTGCCATTGTATTTTGGTCCTGCTAGAGCTTTGATAATCTTTGTCATATTAGGAAAAATTGGCCAACTGTCGTTTAAACCATTAGAGCAAAAATTATTATGAATATCCAAAATATAAAAAATTAATTAAGTGGATATAATTAACATGTAATTAATTAAGCATGCATTACGTGTTTTGGGGGAAGATTTTAGGGCATTGATTAATGTAGAAGTCTATAACATCTTTGGCAGCGAACAGTGGGCGGTTATTCTCGTTTGGGGCTGCGAGCATAGCAGTCACAAGACCACCTGTGCTTGTTCCTGCAATCACATCAAAATAGTCCGCGATTCTTGCATCTTCACCATCCAGCTTCTGCAGTACCACCAATGACATTAATCTTATTAGTACTTAATTGGGAAAATAAATCACTTAAAAGTACGATTATAACACAGATGGTAAAGAACTTATATATATTGAGAGAAAGTCTTATATACCTGAAGTTCAGATTCGAGGAAAGCAAGAATGGTTGCCGGAATGAGGCCTCTTATTCCGCCCCCATCGATACTGAGAATTGTGACTATCTTTCCAAAGACTGTGGGGGGCTCTACTCTACCGCTTCTTTCCATCAGGTCAGCTAGAGAGAGAGAGAGAGAGAGAGAGAGAGAGAGAGAGAGAGAGAGAGAGAGAGATTTCTGAGTTATGCTTTGAGAGTAGTAGTCTTGGTATTTATAACGCCAGCTTTCGTGTATGCGTGTTTCTGCATGGTAACCCATCTTCCGGGAAATATGCATGCAACCTCCCCTTAGATAAATTTCCAACGTGTGGATAATAGCCCATGCTGAATTGCTGAGCCGATCCTTCAGAAATTAGGCGAATTAATTAATTATAGCCGTATTTAATTGACTATTTTAACTGTAGAAGTCGGACTGATGATTAATTCTAGTCTTAATAGTATCCAAACGTAACACAACAATCCGGCAAGCTTATATACGATTTAGAGAGATGACCGACTCCACAAGAACTGTAGAGGAATTTCCACACAAAACTTCGTAGCTAATTCACGAGACTTTTTGCTTATGATCCAAATTATTCTTATTACAAAATATTTTATAAACATAATCTCTATAAGAAAATCAATAAAATTACAATGGATAGTCAATCAATTATAACAAATAAATAAATGGTTTGTAATATTTTTACTGTATTAATATATTTCTGCATGCAATAAATAGACGGTTCGTAATACTTTATTGTTTTTGTAAAGTTCGATGGCTAGAATCTCCTCCAAAATTTTATGCAACCAATATCCAGCTTGATGAAGCTCTTGCGTATGTAATATATTCCAACATGCAATATTGACACATACACCTCTTGAGATTTTTTGAGTTTTCACAAAACCCTCTCAAATTTTGAAAGTAACAGAAATACCCCTTGATGTTTCAAAATCATTTCACAAACCCTTTCTGTTAGGGTTTCGTAGTTTTATGCTGACATCAGCATAAAATAATTTTAAAATTAACCTTGTATAGCTATCCTAGTTAAGAATAAGAAATCCCACACCTATAACAAATGGGGTGTGATATTCACACACCCCATTTTACTTTTCACACATCCTTATAATTTTTGGCCGTTGGATCAGATGAATTGAAGAAAATCAATGGATAGAAATTAACAAGAGGTGTGTAAGAAGTAAAATGGGGTGTGTGGATAGCACACCCCTAACAAAAAACCCCAATTCACCCATCTCTTAAGTTGAAGACTACATCTCCTCTGCTCGGCACTTCTTCGAATGGTTCATCCATACAGTGTATGTTTTGGTGATGAATTTGTGTTTCCCAGCTCAGCTTTCCTTTTGGAGATTTAGGTTTGCTTTGCTTTATGAGGTTAAGCTTCATTTGTTAGTTTTTGCTTCTAAATGTGGAGTTTTGGGTTCGAAATTGATGGTTTTTTTATTTTTTTATTTAAGATATTTGTTTGCTTTGCGTTATGATTTTTACTTAATTTTGTGTTTCTTGTGAAGTTAAGCTTTTTTATTTATTTTTAGATTAAATTTTTTTTATAACAAGAGTGAAGCGTGAGGGTTAAAAAGTCAGAACATTGGCATTTTTCAGGTTTATAGGTTGGTTTTCAATTTCTGGATTTAAAGCGGACCGACTTTTATATTTTGAGGTTTACTTTATGAATAAAATAAAAATGAACGTTGCCTTCTCAAGTATTTCTTCATAACTATCTTGATGTGTTTGCATGTAATATTCTAGTGAGTAGGTGTTTTTTTTTTTTTTTTTGTGAAATAGTGAGTATGTGTTGGGTTTTCACTTATGTGTTCCCGGTTCGAAACTTTTTA
Source organism: Malus baccata (assembly GCA_006547085.1). Lineage (NCBI taxonomy): Eukaryota > Viridiplantae > Streptophyta > Magnoliopsida > Rosales > Rosaceae > Malus > Malus baccata. Next base: position 71,466 of record VIEB01001300.1, on the reverse strand, counting down.
TCTCCTAAGTTATTGTAATAGTTTCGAACTCTCTCCCTTCCTTTTAACAATAAGAAAATTTTAAAAATAAATAAATACCCTGATGCGTCTGCTATGAGGTAAATATAGTTCCTTGAGAAACTTTGCTTATTTTTCCAATAATTAACTGATCATGGATGTATATGTGGCTGCAACAAGATTTTGTCTCGACCGCTGCCAAGGTCTTTTAATTATCATTAGGTTTATGGTGTGCGCGTCAAACAGTCAAAGGTCTTTTCATTTGCGTGCTTAATCATGCCTTTCGGATTTCTGATGCATATTTTGATCTTTATCTCTAACTGTTGGGTGACATAACATTGCAGAATTCTTCAAGTTTTTGGCGATTATGTGCAGTGATTTCAACGAAAAAAATAGTATTAGTGTTTTTATATAATAAGCATCGTCTAATCAAAACTTATAGGCAAACACTATTTTAAGCCCGTAAGAGGGTTTATACGTAATTAAACTGGCATATATAGCCTCATGCATAAATGGGAACAATTATAGAGAAATGTTAAGGAAACTCTTGACTTTTCGTGAATTTTTTTGCTACCTTACAATATCACCGTGCTAACATTTTAAAATATTGTGAGAAACATAAGATAACAGAAAATTCATATGGAGCGTCTCACTTTTAACATAGTTTTATGAGCTTTTCTCATAATTATATATTGGATTTGTTCAATGTCATGCAGCCGTATTTTATTAATTCAGTTCAAAAAACATAAAAAGCGATTGAATTTATTCGATGTCAACCAATTGGTCTTTATATATGGCAGTAGCCAATTCAACAATATGAGGTTGACAGATAGGATAATATGTAACTTTATCCAATCGTACTTCAAATTCTTCTTTTTAAAAAGTGAGATGAATAGTCATCTCTTAGTTTGCAAAAATAATTAGACTCTTAACACGTGCCTTGAAAAAAACAAACCAAAACAGCCATATGTTGGATTAAATCAAACTGTTGAAATAATCCAAACCCTAAGGAATAATCAACCTTTCAATTCGGGGTTTGGAATAAAAGGAACAAACGAATTATAATCTGTCGCAATTGAAGGATTCTTTCTTCCTTATTCTAAACTTAGTTTTGGTTTAAATCGATTAGGGTGGACATGAAGGTGCTTCTTAGGGTGGGGACAAATTCTTTCTTCTACACAAGAAGAACTTCGAGTTGCGTCATCTGTCTAATAAGGGTACGTTTGTTACATCGGATAATTTCATACTAGATTAATTTCAAAAACTAAGCTGGACTGATTTAGACTATACTAAATTAGATTGACATAGTAAAGTGTTTGATATAGTATCGAACTAAAAAACAGAGTAATAAAAATGAGTGAAAAAAGGACCCAATTTGAACAATCACAAGAAATTAATTCCATACAACATCATAAATTATCTAACCCACAATGAAATCCTAAATTGCAAAATACCAGAAGGCGAAATCACTAAGTAGAATATATCAATGAAAATCAAAATCGGGTTTTACTGGGATGCAAATTAGCCGTACCTAGTGCTTGGTTAGGCGCCCCATGATTAGGAATGGACAATGATTATGACGCGTAGGTAATCGCAGTTATTTACTCATAATTGTTTATACTTATACCCGCATAGTTGTTTACCCGTTGAGTAATTGTCTAAACGGTTATATCCATACCCGTAACCATATATAAATGGTAAACCATACCCATAACCACATATCTATTTAACCCTAACCGTATACCCGTTTACCCATTTTTTTAACTCATTTACCCCTTTTTCTCCTATTTACATGTTTTTTTAACCGTAACTGTATACAACTCCAATAATTGAAATAATAATTTACGAACAATATTTTTAACTGTTATCAATGAAGGTAATATGATATATTTGCTAAGAATTGATCTGTTACTAACAAAATACCTCTCATTACTTGAGCAAGCATATTGGAAAGAAAATTCATGTATTTCAGACATATTTTTCTTCTATACCCAAGCAAGTCTTCAATTATAACATTCATACGATTACAAAGTAAAGCTTCTAAAACTCAAGGTAGTCATTATCTTAGGTTGAGTATATTATAATCAATATGCACTAAGACTGGATGTTATAAGCACTAGCACTGGAATCAATAAGCATTAGCACTAGATGTTATAATTGAAATGGATGTTATAATCAACATGCAATTTCTATGGAACGTGAATGTTGTGATTTAGCTTAGCTTAGGTTTTTTGTTTTTTAATTTTATGTATATATTAAAATAAACGGTAAATGGATACCCGTTTATAACTGTAGTTAATACTCATAACCGTCCATATAAATTTTACGGGTAAACGGTTACCCATAATTGTAACCGTGAAATTCGGACGGTAACTACGGTTACCCATAACCGATGGATATTTGCTCATCCCTCCTCCTAATGTCCCCTAGTCTTCTTGGGGAGTCGCCTCTTGATGGCCCTAGTCTTCTTGGTGAGTCGCCTTATGCCTTTGGCACATCACTGTCAACACAACATCTTAATGAAAAGCCTCACCAGACTGACCCAAAGAGATTCATTAGATCGACCCAAAGAGATTTCAAAAGAAATTAGACCGACCCAGAAAGATTTTAGAAGAAATTAAACCGACCCAAAGAGGTTTCAGAAGAAATTAAACGAGGAAGATGAGAATTTAGCAGATTGTACCAGTTGATGGAATTGGGTTGCAGCGGTGGGTTGGGGAAGCAAAGCAGCGCAGGTTGCCAAAGCAGGTGTTAGGAGACGGGTTTTGTTTGGGGGGGGGTCTCGCTAAGAATATCTAGGGAAGGATTTTGTTGGCATGAGTTGCACTTAGCCTCATTAAAGTTAGTCTCCTTTTGCACCAAACACGGACTAATAAGTCAGTTTACTCTAGTGAAACTTAAGGACGCCGAAGAAACACACCCTAAGTGTTAGCCATGTATTATCTAATAGATAATTATCTGTCTTGAGGTGGACCTAAGTATTTGTCACATTTTGAATAGACTGATGCACATTACTAAACACACTAAGGCTCCGTTTGGGATTGAGGTGATTTTAAAAAAAGTCACTGTGAAAAAAAGCTGAGGGTCATTTTTGTGTTTGGTAAACTGAAAAAAAATGGCTTATTTTGGAAGCTGCTGTGAGAATAAGCTGAAAATCAAAGGAAAAGCTGAAGCTGCTATTTGCTGCTTTGAAAAAAAACCAGTTTTTTCAAAGCACACGGAGCTACAGTGCTCCTTTAATGAAAAGACACACTATCATCCTGCTTTTTTTTCCAAAAGCACTTTCACAAAAAAGTTTACCAAACACTCTACTGGCTTTATTTCACAGCCACTTATTCTCACAGCACAGCCGCTTATTCTCACAGCAGCTTTTTTTCAAAGCACAGCAATACCAAACAAACCCTAATTATGGGATGATGTTGTAAACACAAACACGTACCCCAAGTGATATAACAAACTAAATTAAAAACAAAAATGCTAAAATGACGGTGTATCAAATCTCTCAAACTATCAGACATTACTGTCCTATACAGCAATTAAGGGCATCATCTTCCTGTTTGGATCTGTCCTTGTGATAAATAATGGTCCGTATATGTTTGCAACTAGCTAGTCAACCAAAAGACAAAAGTTGCTTCTGATGTCGATTGCCAAATTTTTGTTTCAAACTTCATGGTATATACTATATATGTAAAAGAGGGAGGTGAAAAAATTGGATGTCTACGTCTTATTTCTCATAGTAATTTCATCACATATACTGAATGAAAACGATTGTTCCAACTCTTGGAACAAAGTATTATAAATACAAGAACTTAGAGTTTTTAACAAACTACTGCATGCAAAAGCACTTTTAATTTCAAACATGAGTTTATTTGGAAGTGCTTTTAAAATGGTTGAAAGTTTTTTGGACCAAACCTTAGTAAAAATGTAAGTGAATCATGAAAAAACACTTGAAGCTACCTACAAGAAGCATAACCGGTACTTCTTGCAAAAAGCATTTCAAGTGCTTTTTTTTTTTTTTGGGGGGGGAAAAACTGGATAATAGCATAACCAGGGCCGAAGCCAGAGAAGTACAGAAAGCCACCCCGGGCCAATAAGAAACAACAACGAGAAATAGGTAAAGCTACGACATGAAGACATTCTCCTGTCACCTATAGCTCGTTATACAAAAAAAACTATGAAAGAGGGCAAGGGAGACCATCCTTGTTAAGTACACGGACAAACGAAGATGGGGGTCGATGGACCCAGACAAAGTTGCACATCTTCACTCCAGCATGCGACACCACAAAATCCGCTACTCTATTGGCTGATCATGGAACCCAAGACCAGTCACATGATTTGAAACCCGCAACAACCCTACGAATTTCCATCAAGATTGGGAACACCTCCCAATTACTCAGTTCAATATTTCTCATTAGCCAAGTGATAATCTCCTTCAAATCCAACTCCACCACAACCTGCTTAAAACCCCGCTGCCCATCCACCATACAACCTTCCAAAATCCCATTCGCCTCAGCCATCATCGCAGAGGGTGCCCAAATTTCTCTTCTTCTTACCACTAAGCAACAAGAAGCAGAATCACGAATTACTGCACCGACATGGCAACCCCCGTTCACCCCCTTCCAACTAGCATCCACATTTACCTTGACTGCCCCATCCACCGGCGAAGAACAACACTACTGCAGGATATTAAGCAAAATCCGACATAAAATGGATGCAATGATGGATATACTAAGCGACAGAATTGCCAGTGTCAATAAATTAATTTTCCAACAGCAAATACTCTATAACCGATAGAACTTGTGTCGGATATATGCGACAATAAATATTAAACTACTGTCGGATATATGCGACAATAAATATTAAACTACTGTTGTTCTCGGCTACCACCTTGGCCAATGTACCCCTGGATGATTTCCTAGAAGACCTAGCACCTGAAAAGCTTGCATATGACACCATCGTTGGTATCACCCCATGACCATAACCTCGAACCCTATTTCTAGTCTCAGAACCCATCTGCTCAACATAAATCTATATTTTAACCTTAGAGGTGTCCTCTTCTCCAGACTCCACAATTGACTGAATTTGACTCCCCATATATGTCTTGCAATATAATATTCAAACAAAATAATAAAAGATTATTAAGAGTTGAAATATAGAAAAATAAATAAGATTCATAAAAATAGATTCATCAATCCAAACAGAACGATAAACAAGGTTCATAAAAACACATATTCTGTGTTTAAACAAATGCAATATTATTGTTTAAATGATGTGTTAGAACACAAATTCATCAATCCAAATAGAAAGATAAATAAGAATTAAATACAAATAGTCATAATCTGAATAGAGTTATAAATCATTTACCCTCTCTGCTATGACGATTCATCAATCCAAGAATCATCTTTACAAGTATGGGTAGCTCGAAAAAAAGAGATGAGATCCGGCTCCTTCCCATGCTTGTTCTTCTTTAAATATGTTAAAAGAAAATAACAAATACATATTAACCCCAGATTATAAATACAAAATTAAAAAAAACTACATATATTACAAATTAGCGACACATACAAGTTCCTTGCAAACCCGAGCAAACGTTTTGAACCAGTTGTATGGTTCATCTTTTTTAACTCCTGATTATACTTTTTTTCTCTGCCACCTCCTGAAAAGTAAAGAAAAACCTTATAAGACAAACATATTTCAATACCAAATATCAAATCATTAATTTTTTACCTTTTTTAGGATTATCCCAATACGCTAACATCTCGGCCCACTCACCACCATCCACACCAGAGGGAGGTTCTAAGCGCTCATGCTCTTGTCTTTTGGTGTAATACTCCGCTTTTAAACAATTACGGTATTCCTTGTATGCATGATTTGCAACATGGAGATTCGTGTTATGAATCAATGGCATTTTGTCGCAGTCTTCATCAAGAAAAATGATATTCCCCTATATTCATAAAAACAAACATGTTAGTACAGATCCGAAATATAATTTTGAAATATAGAAGTACAAAACGAAAATATATACTTTAATTCTTTCCCTCAAAACTTCCTTATCATTTTCAGGAACCAAGCGCCAATCCCTCTTCAATGGAATATGTCTTGGATCCTCAACCTCTGAGGCTATCAATTTCGAAAATTCAATGGCATTTTCACTAACACATTTCCTTATCGAATCAAATTGACAAAGTTGTCTCTCTTCCTACTTCGGAATAGCAGCTCCGCGGGTCCTACTTTTTTTCCTCCATAGAAAAAGGAAGAGGAGTAAAAATGGGTAGAAGTGAAATTGGGTAAGAGTAAAAATGGTTGGAAGTGAGAATGGGAAGGAAGAGAACAATAGAAGTGAAAATGGGAAAGAAAAGAGAAAAGGCTGAAGTAAAAATGGGAAGTAGTTGAGGGTAATAAATGTTGTCGGTTATATCCGCTAAGAAATCAAAATCCGACAGAGCTTTTATGTTTCTGTCAGTACAACACATTTATGTATGTCAAAATGGTACATTTATAAATGTCAGAATAGTGTTGGTTATGACCGACAATAAAGTAAATGGTGTCGGTTATATCTGACAACCTGACTGAAAAACGCCCGCCTATTTAATATGCATGTCAGGTTTGTGTCGATTATAACAAAAAAAAAATATCAAAAAACTGCCACAAAATTTTCCTCCGTCGGTTTTTGTGCACCTTTAATTTTTTTGAATCAAAGTCGCAGGAAATATCCCACCCAAAATTTTGTTCTATTCATGTTGGTTATATCAGACAGGGCCATGAGTGAAAAAAAATTAAACCATATGTTTTTAAATAACATTTTAAATTTTACCACACTAACTAAAATATTTTAAATAAAAGTCACCACACAAATTGAAATATAGTCTAATTAATACTTAAAAAGCATAAAGTAAATAATAAAACTATTCCATTTCATCTTTTGTTAGGTCATCGTCGGCATTGACAAAATCAGGGAATTGGGTAGGCAACGGTAATACTTCGCGAAAAGGAGTATCTTCCACGCCAACCCTTGTATGCAAATTTTCATTGTTAAGTACACGATCATCCAAATCAGGTATGACATAATCATCAATTGCATCATTATCCTTCAATACGTCAAACAAATCTCTCGGCTGTGTTCGAACAACAACATGTCAATCTTTTTTAATTGTGTCCTCCACATAAAATGCTTGTGAAGCTAATATGAAATGATCATCTTTAAATCCCAATCGATTAAAGTTTACTAAAGTAAATCCATATTGATCGATCTTCATACCTCTTGGACTTTCACAATTAACCCATTTGCACTTAAACAACATCACAGCTCGACCCTTATCTCCTACTTCGGTAGGGCCACAATATCTAACCTCAAACATGTCTATGACTCTGCCATAACAATTCACTTGCCTAATTGCACCAGGGACATTTGCAAGTACAAAGACACCACAATTTTGATTCTTATGCTTATCGTCCACATATTTTGTACGAAATTTGAACCCATGAATAATGTGACTCTTATATTTCATTATAACCCTACTAGGATAATTGGCTAGCCAATGCAAGTCTTTAGATATCAAGATTTCATTAGCATGACATCTTGAATTAATTTGTAATAAGTAAAAGGATAAAAATTGACAAGACAAATATAAACACGTCATAATTAAAATGTAAAAAAAAAAAAAGTAATAATGTGACTGTTATATTAACTCACATGTTGCTTAAACCATTATGGAACTTCCTTCTTGCTTAGCCCCTTGATTTGTCGCACAGTCAACTTTGCTCGACAATGTTGATTTTTCAAGAATTCCTCATGTTGCCTAGCCAATCAGGTCCAAATATGCTTAACTAATTTTTCAAAGTAAAGAAAATTGATAAAACATTAAGACGTATGACTAGATGGTCTTACCTTCTAAATGGGTTAACCTCATCACAATTACTTAGAATGTATATGTGGCACTGATTAAGAACATTTATCCCGAGCTCCACATTTTCTCCTGAACTTATATAACTTCCTTTAGAGTCAAAATTTGATAACCCACCAGATACTCCACGTCTAATACCATCTTCATTTCGACCTCTACAAGTGCGACCAGACTCTACATCTCTAAGATACATGGAGCAAAAGGACAAGCACTCATCCACCAACCATGCTTCAACAATAGAACATTTAGGATGACCCTTATTACGAACATAGCGCTTCAATGTTTGCAAATACCTATAATTAAAATACAAAACACAAATTATTATAATTACTAATAAAAATTATCATTATAAATTAACAAATTTTATAAAGATTTGTTAATTACCGTTCAATTGGATACATCCATCTATATTGAACAGACCCTGCAATAGCTGCTTTATCTGCCAAGTGAACTGGGAGGTGCATTGTTACATTAAAAAATGCAGACGAGAATATCTTCTCCAATTGACATAATGTCAAGGCAATTCTTGAATTCAATTACTTGAAACCTTCCTCGAACTCCTTGCTACACAATTGTCTAAAAATTGCACTAAACTCTAATAATATCATAGTAACAAATTTAGGCAAAACCGCACGTATTGCAAACGGGAGTAACTGCTGCATTAAAACATGGCAATCATGGCTTTTCAATCCATGTATTTTTCGTTCATTTACATGCACACATCGTGAAAAATTTGATGAATATCCATCAGGAACCCAAATAGTAGACAATACTTCACAAAATGCAGTTTTTTCTTTTCTTTTCAATGTGAACAATGCTGGAGGTCAAAATGTTCGTTCTATTTCCTTCCCTATGTGGATGTTGTCCATGTCTTATGTTCAAGATCTTAAAATCTGCACGTGCAACCAATCCATCGGTAGACTTTTTATCTATATCTAACAATATTCCCACTACATTGTCACATATTTTTTTTTTCAATATGCATAACATCAAGATTGTGTCTAATCAATAAATGCCTCCAATAAGGTAGTTCATAAAAAATAGATTTCTTATTACACTGACTTTTACTACTTGTACTGCTCTTAGTTTGTTTTCTGCGTTGCCCAACCGAAGCATCTTTATTTGGTTTTCCAAAAGTAAATCTTAAAGTACAAAGTTCCTCGAGACATTGTAAACCAATCCACTATCTTGGTGCACTACAATGCTCTCGCCGACCATTAAAAGATGTGGTTTGCCTTCGAAACCTATGATCAACAGGAAGAAAGCGTTGATGCCCTAAATAGCTAACTTACGACTCGCCAGCAAGTAAATAGATTATTTATCATGCATGCAATGTGGACATGCTTTATATCCATGTGTACTTCATCTTGATAACATTCCATAAGTCAGAAAATCACTTATAGTCCATAAAACAGTAGTCTTCATCGTAAAATTTTGGTTAGAATACGCATCATAAATAGGCGTGCCCACCTCCCACAACTCATTCAACTCATCAATTAATGAACGCATGTACACATCAATCTCTTTACCTAGAATGCGCGGTCCTAATATTAATAGAGAGAACAACAAATTCGGTTGTTTCATACACATCTAGGGCAGTAAATTGTAAACTAAAAGCACCACAGGCTATGTGCTATAGTCTTGCCTTATTTTTCCAAAAGGATTAAATCCATCACTGCCAACCCTAATCAGGCATTTCAAATTTCTGATCAAAACTCCAGATATAAATTATCTAAATGCTTCCATGTTGGAGAATCTGAAGGATGTCTCATAAACCCATCATTAGGACATTCAATTGCATGTCACCTCATATGTTTAGCCTTATGCTTCAACATATACAACCCCTGCAATCATGGTTTTAAAGGAAACTACCACATAACCTTAGATGCGATTTTTTTTTCTAGAGCCATCCTCTTCATTGACATTTTTATATCTTGATTCATCACAAACTGAGCATGCGGTAAACTCTGCAGTGTCTTTCCAATAGATCATGCAATTATTGGGACACGCATCAATCTTCACATACGTCAAACCCAAGTCATTTATAAATTTTTTTGCCTTATAACAAGATTCAGGCAAACAATCTCCATCAGGCAACATTTTTTTAATTAACTCGAGTAACGTGGTGAAGATCCCGTCCAACATTCTTGCTAAACACTTGATCTGATACAATCTTACAACCGCCTCCAATTTTTTAAATTCCTTACCACCTGGCCACAAATCTTGATCTGCCTCTTCAAGCAACTTAAAAAAGTCTCGACCTCTTTCGGACGCCCTTCACCAGAAAAGGGTTTAGTAGACGACCCGACACATTCTTTCGTTAATGGTTGGACAAATACATCATTAAGAACATCATGAATACCAGTCAACCGATCTCCTATTTCAGTAGATGGCCCAACACCTTCTTCTCCAATCCCCATATTTTGCTCTCCAATGAAAGATTCCCAATGATGTCGCCACGAAGCATTTTTGTAATCTTTATCCATATCATACAACACAAGATGCTCAACAATAGTTTTTCTAACAAAAGTATATCAATTACAGCATTTTTTGCAAGGACATCTAAATTTATCGGGGCCAGCGCGATTCGCAACTGCTTGATCCAAAAACAAATTAATTCCATCTATATATGCTTCCAAATTTCGCAATACTGTCAACCAACTCTTTTTCATGTTTTACCACTGTATGAGAGCAAATATTACGTTGAAACAAGATGCCTACAATCTTTCAATCCTTGTCATGTAGGCATAACTATCAGAAATTTCAATCCCTATCTTTCAACCTCGAACTATCATAATTGCAATTTAATTTCCAAAACCTATCACAGGAAAACAAATTAAAAAAAAAAATAAAAGGTTAACAAAAATATGTTTATCTACACTCTTGATTATTTATGAAATTTAAGTTTTGTATAACCTCATAGCAATTAGAGTGAACTATTTAATTAATTAACATAATATATACCTATATTACTAAATATTACCAATTTACGGTATATTAAATATTGTCAATTTAACATCAATATTTACAAATAATATTTATCTCAATTTTTTCATAACAATTTAAGTAAATAAAATAAACTAATGGAACACAAATATTCCTAATTTATCTTACTAATTAAATTTAAATCTCTAAATAAATAATCTTGTGTGTTAAACAAACAATTAAACATTAAGAAGTTCAGTAATAAAACCTGAACTATTGAAGAATTATGTCATCGATCTACTCTTTACGTAATCAGCCAACTAAGAAAAGCTCCTGCAAAATCAAATCAGAAAATAAAAATAAGCCACAAAATGCTTGATGAAGAAAGAAATAGAAGATGAAAAGTATGAAAGCAAAAGAAATGAAAAACTTACTGTGAGATGAAGAGAACAAAAAGATTGAAGATGAAGAGAAGAAAAGGTTTGAAGATTGAAGATGAAGAATGAAGATGAAGATTGAAGATTGAAGATTGGGGATTGATGATTGAAGATGAAGATTGAGGATTGAAGATGAAGAAGAGAAAGAAATTTGAATGAACAACAAACTGAAAAACTTTTGGCGTAAAAATAATAAAATAGTAGTATTTTGTCGGTTATAACCGCCATAATACTAAAATAATAAAATAGTCAATTTCTATCGGTTATAACAGTCACCATTAACTTCAAAACCGCAAGAATATATAAAAAACAATATTAAAAAAAAAGAATTCACAAATACTGGCGGTTATAATAATTTTATGTCAGTTTGATCCGACAGTAAATATCCGCTAGGAATTCCTTTCGGTTATATCTGACATAAATTCACTTTTATCCGACACTAACCAAATGATGTGTCGGATATGTTTTATCCGACATAATGGCTTATTAACCGCCACCATCATCCGACACTTAAAGCTAATATTGTAGTAGTGCAACAAGAAGAGATCGCAGATCCGTCTTGGTTCTAGCAAACATAAGAATGTGAATGATATCAATTCCTTACAAATTCATTTTTTGTAAGTAAAACATGGATGGTCTAAAACTATATTAATAGATTTTTGGTTGTCAACTAAATCTCTATGAAATTATCATTCTAACCCTCTAATTAAAAATGAACAGAAAAAAAAATATAAGTAATATAGTATTACAAACCACAAATTTGTATTGTATGTAAACCTCATAACCATGTAATAATAACATAATCACCCAACTCGCTTGCCTCTAACTCACTTGCAAATTATGTATGCTCTTCCTCTCCTACAAAACCCTAATCGTCCTCCGCCAGACCCACCACCCAACAACTTTTCCCACATCCTTTGTGTTTTCTCCCATGAGCCCTCTATCGCCAGCCCCTGCCTCTTTGACCCATAAGCACCTCCCACCATGAATGGGCATACAATGTTCTGAAGGTATAAGCCTCATTATTTAGTCTCTGCATTTTATGCGAGG
>VIEB01001300.1:6427-50021 GCA_006547085.1 Malus baccata | reverse complement strand
ATATATATATATATAATAATAATAAAAATAAAAAATAAAAAAAAATGATGGAACTTGATGCATCCAGCACCAAAAAGAAAAATAAATAAATAAAAAAAAACAAAAACAAAAACAAACAAACGCATAGAGATAAATAGAAGGTCCATTTTATTTATTTTTCTGGAAATTTTACATAATTTGCATTATACATAAATTAAAAAAAAAAAAATCAAATCAAATCAAATCAAATTTACAACAGGGGATATTCAAGGACGATCAGGTGGCGCCTCACAACTCGGCAGAGCTCCAGGAAGAGAAGGCGTCGGAGGTTGGCTGTTTGAAGCCTCAGCAGTCGGTACAGCCCCAGAAGACGAAGGTAAATGCTGCTGGAACAAACCCACAAACCTCTGATGATCAAGTAAAATCTGACCATCAGATTCCTGCATCTGGTCAATCTTCCTCTTCATGTTTGTCGCATAGCTATGTGCGAGCTTATGCAACTGTTTATTCTCCTGCTTGAGCCCTCTAATCTCCTGTTTGAGACTCATCACTTCAGCCGCCAATGATTCAACTTGACGGGTTCGAGCAAATAGGCGTTGGACCATATTAGACACGGAACCTGCACACTGCACACTAAGAGCCAGAGAATCCTTAACAGCCAACTCATCAAACCGTTTGGAAAGTAGTCTGTTATCTCTGGGAGTGACAAGGTTCCGGGCCACCACCGCAGCGGTCATATCATTCTTCACCACCGAATCCCCAACGGTAAGAGGACCAGTGGGGGATATGAAGGATGGGCGCCATATGTTGTATGGAAAGGCGGGACTGTCTCTTCACCAAAGTTCAAATCAAAATGACGGTCGGAGGGTCCAGACATTTTCAAAGGTGTTGAAGAAAGAAGAGGTCAGACGAATCAAGATCTTAGAAGTGCAAGAAGGGAGTTTCTACAAGCTAAAATTCAAGTGTGCTTTGAAACGAACTGCGTGCCTCTATAAAAAATCTGCACTCGACGGGATTTCAGAGATCGAAGAGGTGAGCTCAGAGTTCGAAAATGCCGATTCAAAAATCGAAGAGGCAAGCTCAGAAATCGGAGAAGCATCTTGCTTTTCCAGACGCGTCGGCACTCGTCACACGCAAACTCAGCTTTGCGGAAATCACGGGTAATTTGTCGAAGCACCGATCCCAGATATCGAAGAGGCGCCAGTCTTTTTCAGCCGCGTCATCACCTGTCATATGCACATTCAACTTTGCGCAAATCACGAGCAATTTGTCGAAGATTTTCGGTGGAGGAGAAAGCACGTGAAAGTTTACTGTTCAATCACGCGTTAGTTGCCGACACAAGTGAAAGAATAGTACCTCTACAGGTATTAAGGGTCCTCCTATAACTGTCCACCTTCACCTTCCATAGCAAGGCAGACATACAGAGCCTTTCTTCATCTCCAAAAATGCTTTCCAAACGAAACCTCTCGAGTCATTAAGTCCTCTTTATTCCTTAGGGTACATCTGCAAGCCAATGACTCCAAAGCAAAAGTATCTCATATCACCAGGGTAGAAAGCAAGAGTATCTCATATCATGCACTCTCCCTGTCCTTTCCTTTGTCCTTATTCTTACCTGCAAAAACAAGGATAAAGAAAACAATATGTCGAAACCTTCACTCAAACTCGGGTAAGGAACCGACTGCTTGGAACCCTTCCCTGATTGCCTACCTTGCACTGCTCTCGAGTACTCGTCTCCCACTGCTGCTGTACTTCCAAAGAAGCTACCACATCTGCCTGAAGAATAGATAAGGCAAGTGAAAATGATACCTTGCAGCATGTGGAGACAACGTGCAGAAGGAACAAGCAGAGAAGAATGCGGTCTGCACAGTCAACTCAGCAGAAGGAGTCCGAGCTGAAGAACTCGAGAAGCTGCCACATCTGCCTGAAGAAACAAGCAGAGAATAATGCAGCATGCACAGTCAACTCAGCAAAAAGAGTTTGAGATGAAGAACTCGAGAAGATGCCACATCTACCTGAGGAACAGATAAAGCAAGGGAAAAATAATACATTGAAGCATGGGGAGACAAGCACAACAAAGCCCGTGCCGATTCAGCCGCTACTTCTTCAAAATCAAAAGTATCTCATATCATCAGGGAGGCAATCATTCTGGACGGTGAATTCGTTTTGACCCTCAAATTCTTGGGTCGGCTTACTAGGCGGTGTGAGCTGCACGTGTCAATTCACCACCCTTGAATCAAATCCTTAAAGATCAAGTCACCAACTAGAAGAAGAGCTCGTCAATCTTGAAGATCATACCGTTGACCAAACTGCTCAGGTGTGAATTAGAAAGATTGAACAGAGCAACAAGTCGTCACCTTCACTTCGTGCCTGCTTGTCATGTGTTCGAGTCAACCTTTAAGAATCAAGCCTTAATGGCCCTTGAAGAAGCTTCTAACCAAATTCAAGATCAAGCCTCGACGGCCCTTGAGGAAATCACAAGTCCGATTCAAGATTAAGTGTCTACCACCCTTGAATCAAAACCTAGTTCAAGAATAAGCTGTGGAAAATCAACAATTGGAGGAAAACAGAAAATCCTCTAACCCAGTTCAAGATCAAAGCTGTGGAAAGTCAACAAGCGCAACAAAATACGTGCCGATTCATCCACTACCAAAGCCAAAGATCATCTACCACATGAAGCTCTTTGTGGCCCAATTTCAACCTTCAAGATCAAGCCTCGACGGCCCTTGAAGAAATTTCAAACAAAAGTTCAAGAACAAGCCTCAACGGCCCTTGAAGAAATCTCAAGCCCAATTCAAGATCAAGCCTCAACGGCCCTTGAAGAAATCTCCAGCCCAATTCAAGATCAAGCCTCGACGGCCTTGGATTGACATCTACAGTAAGGGACTTCAAAACGCATCTCCTACACGTGACAAACACATGTATACGACGTGCCTTGAAGTGGGGGCATTTGTAGACATCGAAGTTTCGGTAAATAAATGTTGACCAATAAATCAAAGTGTCAACGCTCATGTATTACATAAATTTTACACGTAGCGTGTGACTCAACGAAAATTGAAATGAGTTGGAAAAATCATCAAATAGGACACGTGTCAACACCTGGCAGAAACGACTTATTTCATCTGCGATATTATATTCAAAATTAGGCCTTGGAAAATTCTATAAATACAAGCCAATTTCATTCATTTGGAAGAAAGCACCATCGTTCATCATCCGTTCATCCTAAGACCAAGCCCCAACGGCCCTCTGGATCAACAAACGTCGACAAATCTACACATCCAACCGTTCTTCAAGATCAAGCCCAAAAGCCCTTGAAGATCCGTTCATCCTAAGATCAAGCCCCAAAGGCTCATTGAAGATCCGCTCAAATCCATCTTCAAAGATCAAGCCCACGGCCCTTTGAAGAAACTTCCAACTGTTCATCCAAGATCAAGCCTTGACGGCCCTTGGATCAACAAAATATCCACAAATCAACACCTTACGGAGATCGAATCAGAGGATCAAAATAGAGAGAGATTGTAACCCAAAATTTTCAAATACAAATATTTGTTTGTGCACATTGTTCTTGTCTCTTTCGTTTCAGGAATTTTTCGTGTTCACACCTTCTTTTACACTTAAAAACTTCTCCGTAAGGGGGAAATTTTTTGCCAAATTACCATATCAACCAAATTACTAACCGTACCTGTTTGGGCCCAAAATATTGTTTGGGCCGAGTTAGAATTAACTCGGCCCAGTGTTAGATAGGCCGGGTTTAAATCCTCTCTCGGCCCAGAAGTCGTGTACAAGTGTCAGTAGGAGATATTTAGCCCATGGGCTGCACGGTCGAAATTAGCCATATCTTATTAGAAAATGGAATGTGGACGAATCCTGTTGTGAGAGGGAGTCTCGACGGGATCAAGATGCTAAGATTGAATACGGTCTGATAACAAGTTATGTTCAGAGTCCTCGTAGGAATAGGATTGGCCGAAATGAAATTGGATAATGAGAAGGAGTTCTAATCCGGGAGTGATTAGGATTCAGTACAGGTTGGCTGCCTGTTATAAATAGGGAAGGAAGACATTGAAACAAGTCCCCTTGAATTCAACACACAACTGCCCTACGCAAATTCTCTCAACAACCTTGAGATTTTTTTCATTTTCTTTTTTCGTTGACACACCTTCAGTTTGGATAAACAACACTGTGAAGGCAACCGGTGATATCTTCAGTCGGCATAGATATCACTATCACTGTAGAACCAGCCGATCTCGCAGCATCTTCAGTCGACATAGATAGCATTGTGTCGAGGGTGACTAGTTATCTATTCAAGTTTCGGTCGAAAAGGATTTCCGAATCCTTATTGGTCGAGGTCATCTCATTAGCCTTCTCGGCGAAGTGAGGTGTTACAGTTTATTAGGCTCGGCACATTGCACGCCGAGTTAGTTTATGATTGGATACTCTCAAATGGGATTTAGAGTTCGGCATTCTGATGGCCGAACCACGTTTATTGTTAAGACATATATCCGCTTTGAGTATTTGTGCCCTTACACTTTGGTGTCGATTCAGCGTGAGTTTACTCTGACGAATACCATCACTGTGATCGAATCCGACAACGACGATTTGTGAACTTCGTAAGAATAGTAGCCTTGTCTTCAGGTTTGAGAACCCAAGAGGCCGAGACGTGTTCCTTTTTCGGTCGCAATCGCAAGACGCAGAAGTTGGTCGCGCACTCAACACAACATCAGTATATTTTACTCCTCGACTGAGTTCGGCCGACAAGTTGGCACGCCTCGCATTCAACCTAAGGACGTAGTTAGCTCATAGATTACTCGGTCTGCGCGCCACGTAGACTTAGTAGTTTTTAGGGTCAACAGTACGATATCAAAGTTGTGCCAAAAAAATTGTAGCATTGGTAATGGTATGGTATTTGTACCGTACCATACATTTTCGGTATAGTAATGATATTCAAAACCATTATCAATGGTATACCGTACCGTACCACTACTATTAATATTATATCATTTATTTATTCATATATATATATAATTAGGTATTATTATCATTATATATGCAATTTATATTTTTTCCCTAGTCATTTATCCAATCATCTCACCCTCTAACCTCTACTTTCCCAATAAAAAAAGCTAAGCCTTCTTGCGCTGCGACTCTTCATCTTTTCACCCATCTAGTCATCGGCTTCATCTCTGTTGCTCCCGTTCTGGCGACTCTCTCTCTTTTTTCGCAGTCCATCTCATCTTGTCCTTGATCAAATTAGGATGTCTTTCTCATTGGCTTTGTCTATCAAGTTAATTTTTTGTACAATTTTACAGAGTATAGAGATGAAATTTATGAATCTTTGTACTATTTTTTTTCAGGGATGTTGAGTTCTTTCAGCAATTCTTCCATCTATTTATTTTTTGTTTCTTAAATAAATCTCTATAAAATTCTCATAATTAAATAAAAAAAGTTTTAGAAAGCCAAAGAGAGTAGCCAAAACACGTATGAGCCATGAATTGGGTTGGAAAAAAAAAAATCAAATTTTGGCTCAAAATAAAATGGTAATTACCATTACTATACCATACTAATCGAATTATTTGGCATGCCAAAATTCGGTATACAAAAAATTTGGCACTATAATGATAATAGATTTTATCATTCCAAAAGTTTGGTATGGTAATTGTTACATGGGTTTTGTTATTGTACCAATACCACCCCTACTTCTCCGTACAAATCGCCAAATTTCCTCCCGCCATGGAAAGCCTCCATCCCCAACACCTTCCCTCTTTTCCCCCAAACAGAAACTAATCATTTCCCACCACAATCCCCGATTCCCCAAATGTTGCTCCGCCTCTGTTACACAAACCGCCGCTACTGCCACCACCTCTTCCCCCACCACCACCGTCATCACAATCCCGCCCGCTTATTTTCCTCTTCCGCTTCCAGAAACCTCGACGAGCCCCCCAACAATCGCAAGAATTCCGACCAAGTCCCGCATCCTCCGTCTGTTCTACACCACCGCGTAAATCCTCTGTATTCTGTCCCTGGCGCTTCCTGTCTCCCTCGCACCGCCGCCGTCGCGCTCTCCGGCACTCTCGCCTCCGCCCTGATCGCCTTGTACGTCGTCGTTTCGACGGACTGCGACGACAAGTCGTCGAATCCTATATATAGCGGAGTACGACATGCCGTCCTCAAATCCACCGAGTCGTTCAGGAAGCTTCTCGACCACGCTCAACAGACCGGCGTCGCCGCCTCCGTTCTCTGGCACTCTCTCAGCTCCATCTTGTCCTCTGCCAACCACGAGGTCCGCTCCGGCTTCGAGCTCCGGGTCGCTGCGTTCCTTGCTGATATTTCCGCCGCCAATGCCAGCCGAAGGGCCGCCCTAGTTGGGGCTGGAGGTGGCGCCGTTGTCGATTGGCTGCTCGAGTCGGTGGCTGTTCCTAGGGATGGGTATAGGACCCAGGCCGAGTCGGCTAGAGCTCTCGCTTTCTTGATCTCCGATCCTAATGTGTCCGCCGCCGTGCTCGGCAGGCCCGGCGCCGTTCCCAATCTCTTTAGGTTCATTTTCTCCTGCCAGCCTCATCCCTCTAAGAAGGTAAGCTTTCTCCATTCTTCTCTTGAATTTCGTTGAATTTTTCAAATTAGGAAAAGTTTGGACCTTTAGCGTTTGCCGCATTGAATTCATTTTTCGTTATGAGCACTGGCATTGTCTTTCTATTGAAAATTCTGTGCACTAGGATGGTAACCAAGATCAACATGATAAAGACGATAACTTTCAATAGGGAAATGCTTTGAGGCAATTTCCAGTGAGCATCGGTAGGATCCTCTGTGCCCCATTTTAATTAACATCACTCGAGCTTCAAAACCAAGTTTGTTGATGCGTTTAGTTCTGTTTTTAGTATTAATCAATGGAATTTCTGTTGGAGCAGCGTGCAGGTCGTAGTTCACTTGATGTTTCTGAAAATTTGAAAGGCAGGAGCATGCTTGTAGCTGCCATTATGGATATCGTCACAGCCAACTGTGATAGTTTAGAAAAAGTGTCCTTTAAGCCATGCCTGTCAGCAAATGCTGAAACGCGGGATATAGCATCTGCCATTCAAGTTATTGAAGAAGGTGGCATGTGTTTGGACGAGTCACATGAAAATGAAGATGACGAAGATGGTGACAGTGGAATCGAGGGGATTGGTATTAAAGTTCTGGGGGGTACATCAGTTTTAGGCCTATCAAGAAAAAATGGAGTTGTGAAGCTGGGAAGCGCTGATACTAGTGAGTTGGGATCAGGAAGGGTTAATCCTCATAATCTTGTCCTGCAAAATATGCATGCCAGTTCTCTAGCACAAAGTAATCTGTCTTCTGCTGTTGTTCCTGGCCTCTGGGATGATTTGAATTGTCAACATGTTGCTGTTCCTTTTGCTACATGGGCATTGGCAAACTGGGCGATGGCATCAGAAGTGAATAGATCACGAATACAGGAACTGGATGCAGATGGGCAAGCTATTATGACCGCTTTAATGGCGCCTGAGAGATCAGTCAAATGGCACGGAAGTTTGGTGGCTCAGTTGCTATTAGAGGATCAGAATCTACCCCTGAACGATTCAGTTTCTGATTGGAGTTCCAGTCTTCTTTCTACTGTTTCTCAGGCAACTAAAAACGAAGACATTCCTTTGGCTCGGGTGGCTTTGTCAGCATTCTTGATTTCTGTTGAGAGGAGCCCTGAAGCACGGAATATAGTGATGGAGAAGGGTCTTCATCTGATAAGAGAAATTGCAAAGCGAACGATGAAGCATAATGATGTGCAAGAAGCATTGTCAAAGGCATTGGAATTGCTTTGTTCTGGGGACTTGCATTTACCTCTTGAAGAAGGCCAAAGGTGGTCTGCTGTATTACTCCGTTGGGTGTTTGGAAAACCTTCTTCTGACACATTACGTTTGTCAGCGATAAAAATCCTTTCTCGCATTCTCGAAGACTATGGACCATACTCTGTACCCATTTCTCAGGGATGGTTAGCTATTCTGCTTACTGAAATTCTCACTTTGAAAAAGGCATCAGTTAAAGGAACCCCTCAGGCTAGATCTGTGAATGTGAAGGTCAGCATTCTTATTTCCTGTTTGGAAATTCTTTTGTATCTTTAAGAATGTTGCTTCCAATTTTTGTTTATGCTGAAACCACTTCAATTTCGTTTCACTTATCTAGTTTTGTTTAGAATGTACTTATTGACCTTAGTTTTTCTTTTGCAGACACAAATTGATCAGTCAAACATGCTTTTTGCTGCACAGACTTCTAATCAGTTATTGGCATCTGTTGTTAATCTAGCAGGAAATCAGCTGGGAACAACCACTGATTCTATTGATACATTTCCACTGGCAGATCTTCTGTCCGCTGAACCTTTTTCTGGGCCATTTAAAACCCTAAGGAAAGATAGTTTGCCTAAGGTTAATGCAGCAGATTCTGCAGTGGCAACTCTGAAGGGAATCAAAGCACTGACTGAAGTTTGTGCTGACGATTCTTTATGTCAGGAGAAACTAACAGATTTTGGAGTCTTACGTTTGCTGAGACGGTTTTTGTTATGTGATGATTATGAGAAACTTGCTGCCATAGAAGCTTATGATGCTTCTAAGACGCTTGAGGCACAAGAGCGAACCTCAAATGTTTCTAAAGAGTCATCTATTCCAGATAGTAATGGTCAATCTAGTGTCCAAGTTCCACCCACAGCTCACATTCGTAGGCATGCAGCGAGGCTCTTGACTATTCTTTCAATACATCCAAAAGTCCAGAGAGTCATAATAGCAGATAAAACTTGGTGTAAATGGCTTGAGGATTGTGCTAATGGTAAGATCTCAGGTTGTGGTGATCTTAAAATTCAAAGTTATGCTAGAAAAACACTTATAAATGTATTTTGTGGACGCCAAAGAGATTCTGCAAATGGTGATGTTCCCGATGCTGGTATTGCAAATGGAAAAAAAATTTGTCCCTGTTATGATGACATGATATTCTTAATCAATCCTGAACTTCCCCATTGGAATTGCCCTGAAAAAAGTGACCAAGACACAAGTCCAAGGGATGCATCCTCTTCTGATCAAGTAAATTCTGTTGAGAGTGTGGATAAATGTGTGACCAGAATTTCAGATGATGTTAACATATCCAGTTCTATGGATGCATCTCGTAGTAATGCAGCCACAAGGGAGCCTCTTCTGGATATTGTTTTTGTCCATGGCCTCCGTGGGGGCCCTTATAAGACTTGGCGCATATCTGAGGACAAGTCATCCACCAAGTCTGGCTTAGTAGAGAAGATTGACCAGGAAGCGGGAAAGCTAGGAACATTCTGGCCAGGTGAATGGCTTTCATCTGACTTTCCTCGAGCTCGTATGTTTACCCTTAAATACAAGGTTTGTTCTTGTGATTGTTGTATTAAATTTATTATTTTCTTGTAGGCTGGTCCCCTCATTGGCATCTAACTCTATCTGAATGTTATATGCAGACAAATCTAACACAGTGGTCCGGTGCTAGCCTGCCTCTTCAGGTCAGTGTTTTTTGGTTGATAGAAATTGGTTTCTATAGGGTGTTAAGAGCATTCTCTTCATTGCTAGTGATTCAGATTCTAATGACTTCAGGAGTTTATTGATTTGTAGAACATATGAATCTGTGCATGAGTTAATTTTAGGCAATGATCTTTGGTTTCGCCAACAACTCATGTTTGAGCCTGTAGCTGATCTAGATGTTTTTTAGCTCCTTGCAGTTTCCAATTGTCTTCATTTGTTTTTGGATTGTGCAGGAAGTTAGCTCGATGCTGTTAGAGAAGCTTGTTTCTGCAGGTATTGGGAATCGACCTGTTGTTTTCGTGACTCACAGGTCTGTACAGTGTTGCCTGTGTGTTCAAATCTATCCCACTGGTGTGCCATTTTCGGTTTTAATCATACAGTAGCTATAACATATTTATTTTTTTCAGTCATCACGTACACACACACACACATATAAAATGCACTCTCTCTTTATTTTTTTCAATTTCAAGTTCTAACTTTGACCGATTTAAGGATGTCTTTGAGGTCTTGTGTGTTGTCAGAGTTTTTTGTATCCCCGAAAAAACAAAACAGAAGTAAAAGAAGCAGGTGCTGCAGACGTTTTTCTTTTAAATGAACTTTCTGGTAAACACCAAATGTGGTACAGAGTCTCACAACCAAATGATATAGTCTTTTATTGTGTCTTCCTTTTCTCACCTTCAATTTTAGTGCAGTAAATAATGCAACCAATCTTTCTCTTTATTTTGGTTCACAGCATCCTTTGTTTTTTGGGAGAACTAATAAAAAGTCCCTCACAAAACTCTTTTTTTTGAAAAACACTTGGTCAACTTTTCTTATTATTAAGAACATGTATGGTATTATAAGGACGATAAACAAAAATGAGTTGCACTTCATGAGGTCCTTTATAATAAAAAAAGTGTCCTTAATTATACAAAAAAGTGTCCTTAATGATAAAGAAAGTTGTCTAAGAGTTTTTTAATTAAAATAGGTTTTGCTAGGGGCATTTTATTGATTTTCTATTTTTTTGGTAAACAGTTTATAGCATACTTTTATTACTAAATTTTTATACAATATAATTTATAGATGATTCTGTTTTTTAATGCAATAATCTACTAGCTTTCTCTTGTTTGCAGCATGGGAGGTCTGGTTGTCAAGCAGATACTGCATAAAGCAAAAGCAGATAATATCGATAACCTCGTGAAAAACACCATTGGAGCTGTACGGACCTTTCTATAATTGAACAATTCACTTACAATGCTGTTCTTCACCTGTTTATTACTGTTTTCTATATGAGAACTCTGGTGTTTTATGCTCGCTTCAGGTTTTCTATAGCTGCCCACATTTTGGAAGCAAACTAGCTGACATGCCTTGGAGAATGGGATTTGTGTTTCGCCCAGCACCGACTGTTAGTATATGATGTTTACAACCTAAACATTTTCCTCCCTATAGTATCAGATCGCTGGTTCTGAATGTTCGGACCAGCAAATCCTGCTGTATTGATGTTGATAGAATTACTTCTTGATGTTTCGTAGATAGGGGAGCTAAGAAGTGGATCTCCGAGATTAGTAGAGCTTAATGACTTTATCCGTCAGCTTCACAAGAAGGGGATGCTTAAAGTCCTCAGTTTCTGTGAGGTACCTCTAAAGTTTTGTGGTGGTGCTTGTGTCAATATGCGATTTTGTGAACTTGTTAATTAGGTAATGACTCCTTTTGCAGACCAAGGTAACTCCAATTGTTGAAGGTTATGGCGGATGGGCCTTCCGAATGGAAATTGTACCAATTGAATCAGCATATCCTGGATTTGGTGATCTCGTTGTAAGTATGATTGCAAACAAATGTAGATCACTAAAAAATCGGTTAGGTCATCTGCCTAAAAAAATGATGATAACAAACCCTAGACTATAACTTGCTTCCAGTAATTAGTGTTCCATATTCTACGTGTCTGTTTATTTTCGGCTTTAATCTGTAACTTTGGAACAGGTATTAGACTCAACAGATCACATAAACTCGTGCAAACCACTCAGCCGCAGTGATCCCTCATATACAGAGATATTACAGTTTTTGCGGAAGCTGAAAGCAAGCCAGAAATAAGCAGGCAGTTGTGTAAAGGGAGCATGCCTCAGAAATTATGTTCACGAATGTTCCAAATCCAAGCGCGCCAGGAGTCACCGGTGGATTTTCATCCAAAGGGATCTGGTAACCCCGAGTCATTCCTGGGCGGAGGCGGAGGCGGAAACGGAAGCAAAAGCATAATTTTGACACATCAGAGTTTCGTCCATAGTTTTGACACATCAGATTTCTGTACATTCTCCACCACCCAGAGAGTTGCATAACCATTATTCTTTGTACTCTGTTAGCATTGTTGTATCATTAACATTTTTGAATTTTGTAGAAAAAAGCAACTGTTGTATTGTATCATATGCATAATGAATATAACACTTTAGAGTCGGTCCATATATATTTGTGAAAGACTATGTAACACTTTGTTGCGTACGAACGTCTTCCTAATCCTCACAAAACGGGGAGCTGAAAACTTTGTTGACTTGAAGACGTCATGTAATTATTTAAAAATAAATGTCGTGGATGTAAATTATAGAAGTAGCAAATATTTGAAGATAAATGTTATTTATTTGTGATATTAGCTCAGGAGCTCGAGACAGTGTGATCAAGGTTTAAAATATTGATATTATCCCGATATTTTCATTGAAATTTTCGTGTTTTTAGACTACCGATATTTTCGATATCATCGATATTTTAAATCTTGATAGAAACTCTATGTGGTACTAAGTCACTCATGTATCTTACCATGCAATGTATAAAGTGTAAAATATTATACTAATTCATTATATATAAATGATTATGGTGTGTTTAAACTTCTTTCATTAATTACTATATATTTTCTACATTCACAATGTTTGCCAGCTTGCTATATAATCAACTTAAATCAGTTAAATCCATCATGCAATGCATTTCCTTCCAATTTTTGTTATAAACTAATAGATAATTAACTAAATAAACATTCTGCAAAGTGTCAATAAAAATTTCTAAGTTTTTCTTACAATTTCCGTGGTTTTTATTCAATTTTATCGATATCGATAATATTCCGATATTTCCATCAAAATTTTCGTGTTTTTAGATTACCGATATTTCCGATATCATCTTTGCTTGGATGCGACCATGGATTTAAATATCGATATTATCGGCGAAATATCGCCGATAATAACGATTTTTCGGGTAATGGATATTTAAACTGGTTTCCGTGTAGTTTTCGTCCAAATATCGCGATATTTTGGAAATATCGAGAAATTTCGTTGAATGGTGCAATCGGATTCCGATATCGGACACCGAAGATGGTGTGCCTGTTCCCGAGCCCATTTCGTCCCAAAAACCTTGCAAAAACACGAATTTTAACTTAAATTTCACATATATACTCCAAATTTCACGCATGCATCAACGATTCAACATATGTGATATTGGTTTAGGGCTTAGGGTTTCGATGGAATCTCACCTGAAATATCGATGACTGGGCCAACTCCTTGCTCAGCGGCGCACCACCAGAGACGACTGAGGGAGAAGAAGAAGGATGGAGAGACTGAGGGAGAAGGATGGACGGAGAGACTGAGGGAGAAGGATCGAGATCGAGGCTGAGGGAGAAGGATAGACGGACGGAGAGACTGAGGGAGAGAAGGATCGAGATCGAGGCTGAGGGAGAAGGATGGACGGACGACGGAGAGGAGGGAGAGAAGGATCGAGATCGAGGCTGAGGGAGAAGGATAGACGGACGGAGAGACTGAGGGAGAGAAGGATCGAGATCGAGGCTGAGGGAGAAGGATAGACGGACGGAGAGACTGAGGGAGAGAAGGATCGAGATCGAGGCTGAGGGAGAAGGATAGACGAACGGAGAGACTGAGGGAGAGAAGGATCGAGATCGAGGCTGAGGGAGAAGGATAGACGAACGGAGAGACTGAGGGAGAGAAGGATCGAGATCGAGGCTGAGGGAGAAGGATAGACGAACGGAGAGACTGAGGGAGAGAAGGATCGAGATCGAGGCTGAGGGAGAAGGATAGACGAACGGAGAGACTGAGGGAGAGAAGGATCGAGATCGAGGCTGAGGGAGAAGGATAGACGAACGGAGAGACTGAGGGAGAGAAGGATCGAGATCGAGGCTGAGGGAGAAGGATAGACGAACGGAGAGACTGAGGGAGAGAAGGATCGAGATCGAGGCTGAGGGAGAAGGATAGACGAACGGAGAGACTGAGGGAGAACTAAATAAACATCCTGCAAAGTTTCAATAACAATTTCCAAGTTTTTCTTACAATTTCCGTGGTTTCCATGTAATTTTTATCGATATCGATATTTTATCGATATTTTCGTTGATATTTCCGCGTTTTCGAACTACCGATATTTCCGATATTACCGATATTACGATATTACCGTGCGACACAGTTTGCAACGTAACACCGTTAACGATGTCGTCGACGTTAATGGAGAAAGCGGTCTCGGCATCAATGGCCCGTTTCGTCTTTCCACGCCCTCACTCGTCGAAAAAGCCCTCGACAATTTTAACGACAAAGGCCCGTCGGCGAGCTCTGCCGCTCTGTTGCTCCGACTCGAACACCGCCGCTTCCACGTATCAGTCTCCGCCGATTGTTTCGACGGTGAGCACCGGAACGATGCCGCCGGTGGTGCGGAGGAGGATGAGGTACCGGAAGCAGTACCCGGGAGAGAGCAAAGGCATCACCGAGGAGATGAGGTTCGTCGCCATGAAGCTCCGCAACATCAACGGCAAGAAATTGAGCACCAACAGTAACAATTCTTCTCCTGATGACGATGACGGTGATGGTGGAAATGACAATAATGCCCTTGCCGGGTACAATAGCTCGGAATCGGAAGCCGACGGCGACGGGGGTGAAACAGAGACTTGGCAGCCGAGCTTGGAAGGTTTTATCAAGTACTTGGTGGACAGCAAGCTCGTATTCGACACCGTCGAGCGCATTGTCGATGAATCAAACGACGTCGCTTGTTTAATTACAAATTAATTGGATATTTGTTTATTCAATTTAGATGCATATTTTAGGAAGACTGGATTGGAGAGATGGGAGAGTCTTTCGGGAGATCTCGACTGGTTGAAGCAGCAGGGTAATGTGATTCCGGAACCCAGCAATCCAGGAGTTTCTTATGCCAAGTAGTTGGAGGGGCTTGCAGAACATTCTGCTCCAATGTTCCTCTGCCACTTCTACAAAATCTACTTTTCGCATATGGCTGGTGGACAGGCCATTGCAAGATGGGTACTTTTCGAGTTTTCGGGATTCTTTAATCTTGCCTAAATGATTCAAAGTCTTGAAATTTATGTTAATTGTTCTGAATTCTGAGGTGGTGTTGCTGAAGTTGCGTAAATTCTAGAGTACATCAACGAATGACATAACTAGCTGAATTTGCAGGGGGAAATGTAACGGAATTTAGTGCGACTCTAAGACTAAGCCACTTAAAATACAATGCATTGATGTAGAGTAGAAGCTCTCCAAGTTATTGACTACTTTCAGCCCGTTTTGTTGAAGCATGAAAGTTTTGATCTTTGTGTGGAAAGATGAGGTTTTTTCTAGTGCTTTTTTACAGGACGGGATCAACAGACTAGTAACTACTTTTGCATTCTGCAAACTTGGATTGGTGAATTTCTGGTATCTGAGAAATTGCTGGAAGGAAGGGAGTTGGGGTTTTACACATGGGAAGGGGACGTGCAGGAGTTGTTGAAAGGTGTTCGTGAGAAGCTCAACAAGCTCGGAGAGGTTAATGCCTGAAACTATCTGTATTTGGTCTCATTTGGTTGAGTTTCTAGTTGTGTTTATTTCTTAGTACTTAGAAGTTGGAAATTTTTGTTTTGTGACTACAGCATTGGACTGGAGATGACAAAAACAAATGCTTTAAAGAAATAACAAAATCATTTCGGTATTTGGGGCAGATAGTTCGTTTGATCATCCTAGAGCCCAAGTAATCTGAATCAAACTGCTCAGGAGATCACTTATCGGTAAGAATGTCTAAATTTATTTTCTCCCTTCTGTTTTTTGAATTTCTCAGATATTAATAGCTCTGCTTTCAAACATTGGTTGATAAATTCATCCTTGCATTTTCTGGTGCATTTGTTTCACGGCAGCGATCGCTAACAATGGTTTTCTGTTCTGTTATCAGGTAGCATTGGTCTAGGGTGGACTCATTTTTGTGTATCGGGCTCGATCGGGCAAGCCTTTGTCGGGCAGATCTTGGTCGGGCAAGATCACACTTCGGGCAAGGCTCGTCGGGCAGTTCTGAAAGAGAAGGACAGAGTTAATTTGAAAGGGTGCCTTTGTGGGGCTTTAGGTGTAGGCCTTAAGGCTCACAATCAAGATTAACTTTGTCGTGCTCAGGCGTGCCACTGCTATCTTCAATATGGCAGATGTTGAATGGATGTTAAGCTTTAATTGAATATGTATACGCCCGAGAAACTAGGTTAGATACAACAGGTGCCTTTGTAGGGCCTTAGGTATAGGCCTTGAGGCTTCCTGTCAAACTAAACCAGCGCTTGGACGCATCATATTTGGTCTTTACGGTTGCCGGAGTCTTATCACTATTATACTTTGATTGTCTGAATCCAAGAGGTAAGACGAACCCAAATGAGTGCCTTCGTGGGGCCTTAGGTGTAGGCCTTGAGGCTTCTCATCAGAGTTAATCCTCATACTCGGACCAACTGGACCACAACATGGAATGAATCCAAATAGATGCCTTCGTGGGGCCTTAGGTGTAGGCCTTGAGACTTTCTATCAGAATTCACTCCATGCTTAAGCCTTTTCTACGAATCGAGATATAATAGCAATAAAACGGAGAAATAGATTGATTACTTGCGCCCCAAGTAACTTCGGACTTCTCGCTTATCAAGGATTGTCGTGGATGGGTTAAGTCCACATAGAGTTCTTTTTTTATGCCTTGAGGCCAAGGACTTTTAAACTGATCTTTAAATTACATGCCCGCGGGCTTAAGACTTAGATCTGATTTGAACTCTGACGCGATATTCAAATCGGATTCAAGTGCTGAAGACCTATTTTCATTATGACTTTGTTAGAAATAACTTGTATATAACTGGGAATATATAACATGTTATTGTGCTTTTAAAAGAAAGAAAAGACAAAGACAGAGCAAAGACAGTCGGGCAAGTTTGAACCTTATCAGCTAAGGATGAACTTCTTACAAAATCTGTCTTTGTGACTCTGTCAGAGGTCTGAAAGCTTTTAGAAGGGTTGAGAGGGGAAAAGAGGATACAAAATGAATCGATACCACCATGAGTGCGAACAAGGTAGCAAAGCTATTACAGGGGTTTGGGAAGGTTTATCCCGAATGGGATGAAGGCTTGTGCTGACTACAGCTTCGTTGAAGGCAAATCTGGCTTGAGCAGAGTTTTGGCTTTTGTTTGTTTGTTTGAGTGTCCTTAATTCTGTCTTCTCTTCCTCCTTTTATAGACGACTTTGGCTTGGGTTCCTGTAGCCACAGCTGTGCCCGAATGCGGTTTGGTGATGACTCACCATCTTTTTTACATGAATGCCACCAATAAAGTACTTTATTGGGCTGTGCAGTGTCTGATCAGCCTACCTTCTGTGGTCTTTGAGCAGGTAAGCAGGTGGCCTTTGTAATTTGTGCCCAGCCGAAAGCCCCTTTCCTGCCTCCTAAGTTTGCCGCTGGGCTTTGGGTTTGGGCCGACTTTCTCTCTGGCCCAAAGTTCAGATTTTATCCCAAACAGGTGCATTTGTTTCACAGCAGCGATCGCTAACAATGGTTTTCTGTTCTGTTATCAGGTAGCATTGGTCTAGGGTGGACTCATTTTTGTGTAGAAGGTGATTTTTCGACAGGCTTAACTCTACGAGCTGGAGATGAACACCATTGCATCACTAATCTAGAGGGAAGACGAGGATGTCTTGTATACTTTTCTTCCATAAGGCTGCGCTGAGCACAAGAAGCAGCTTCTTTTGCTGAGCCTTGCGGCGCAAGAATCGTGGATTTTCATACTCTTACAGATTTTGGAAGCACCCAACTGCAACTAGATATTTTTAAGGGAAGAATATGTTAACAAATGCAAGAATATTGATACTGAATTATTACTGAGTTAACTCAGAGATGGCAATTTTAAACTTCTTTTGATTTGTACGGGTGGATGACTGGGATGACACTTTATGGATTTAAACATAGTATCGATACATACGTAAATAAATTGTGTTATATTACGGGTGGAATAATAACGCCACATAAGAATTTGATGATTACACCAGAAAAAAAAAATCACTCCATCAAATTATTCCAGTTGTATTACTGTATCTGTATTATCGTTTTTTTTCTTCTTTCATTTGATTGAATTGTTTAGATAAATGCTCTAGTACGTGATTCAATATCTCAGTAGATATGGTGTTGGGCTTTTACATGTGTCCGGTTTGAAATTTCCTCTTTCTCCAAAATTAGTTTAATTGTTTTGAACTCTTTCCATTCCCCTTAATTATAGTAATAGTAAATTAAAAAAAAAACAAAAAGATAAAACCTCTATGGGATGACTCAGTGATTGGAGATGAATTTCAACTTTGTATTTCACACAACACTTCCTGGATTTGATTTTCTAGCACTCTTGGATCACACTATTGTTTGGTGGCTAGAGAGATGCTGAAATGTCTCTGCAAGTCTTCTTGACTTCCGCAAAGATGGATTATTATGACGAAGCTACTAACTTGTCTCGTTTAACAAAAAAAAAAAAAAAAGATATAAAATGCTCCATTATGACTGTGAGTTTAGGAGCACTTGCTGCTTAAGACCAATTCAGATTCCCAGTCGGATCAAGTGGTGAAGTCAAACAAGGTAATGCAGAATATAAATTAGACTAATTAGTATGATAATCCAACAAAAGATAAGGGGACATTTATTTTATAATCGGGTGTGCTATTTACACACTTTTTAACTTTTTAGATCATTTTTATTAATTTTTATTCTTTAATCTTCTTCAATTCATCTGATTCGAGGATTGAAAATTAAAAGAATATGTGAGAAGTAAAAAGGAGTTTTGGATATCACAACTCTTTAACAATATCCAGCGTTTTTAATTGATAATACATTATGGGTAAATATCAGTTTACTACTCTCAAGTTTCGTGGTTTTCAACATTTAGTACATGAGGTTTTTTTCGTCTCAGAGTCATACTTAAAGTGTTAATTTTGGAATAGTCTCATACATCTGTAACCTGTTAGTCTAGCTTTTAAGTCTTCTGTTAACTGATGACGTGAGACATGATTGGATAGCACGTATCATTAAGGGTTTTAAATAAAAGTACTTAAAAAAAAAAAAAACCAAAACCCACTTCGTCTTCCCTACCCGACTCCCCTCCATCCCCTCCACCCCCTTCGTCTTCTCCACCCGAGCAACCCGTTCTTCCATCCCCTAGCACCCACATCTTGCCCACCCGAGCCACCCCTTCTCTCATCCCCCATTTCCAACCCCACTGCCGCCAAGTCCGTCATCGTCATCTTTCTCCAAAGCGTACACAGTCTTTGAGGCTGAGGCGGCTCTGCTCTTCCGCTTGCAGCTGCTTGATTCTCATATCCTCTTCTCGTTGCCTCGCCGATGAAGCTTGACCGATCGCCAACTTTGGTGTGCCGAACCAAGGCGGAGGAGGAGCGCCTCGTCCTCATTGAGATCACAATCCTTAAAAGACGTCTCTTTGATGAGGCTGTCAGGAAGAAGGCCATCATGGCGCTTCACCTATTTTATCAAAAATCGCCCTCCTCTGTTTTGTATCTGGTGGTTAGCTTTGTCAGCATGGTGGACATGGAGGTTTTCGGGCTCTCGGAGTTCGTTGTATTTTGGGTTCTCGCTAGCTTGGTGGACATGAAGGTTCGGAGGGCGGAGGAGGTGAAGAAGAAGTGCTGTGAGGAACGGCGGAGGCGAGAGAACCACGACGCCATGGCCATGGCCGTCTAGGAGGTACATAAATTTTGTTGATGAAATGCAGGAATGTCGGGTGGGGGAGGTTCTGGGTTTGTTTTTTTTGTTTTTTTTTTCACCATTGTTCTCGGCGTCGAGAAGAAGTCCACCGCCAAACTCCAGGACTCTAGGTACCGAGATCACACACACAAAGTGCTTTCTTTGCTTTGATCTAACTTAGGAAATTGAAGTGGGCTTTATGGTTAGGGTTTTTTAATCGCATCGATTTCTAATTTTTTTTTTTGGGTTTTAATCGCTGCAATTGGTTGAATGGTGCATTGAATTGAAATTGAAACTGGTAAGGGAGGGTGGTGCAGAAGAGAGAGAGGGGGGGGGAGAGGGGTGTGGGTTGCAAAAGAGAGAAGGGAGGGAGAGGGTGCAGGGTGCAGGGGAGAAGGTGGATACGGATTGTTTTTTATTTTTTTTTAAATTGGAGTGGGCTCATATTGACACGTGACGCTTAGTAATTGTACACGTGAGTGCCACATCATCAGTTAACAAAAATTCTAACGGAAAACTTAACAGAATTAACACTTTAGGAATAACTTTGGGACGAAAAAAATTTCATGTACTAAATGTTGAAAACTATAAAACTTAAGGTAGTAAATTGATATTCACCCATACATTATTGATATATGATCAGTGGCGGATCTATTAAGGGACCAAGGTGGTCCCAGGACCACCCAAAGGCTCAGAAAAGTGGCTATAAAAACCTTCAAGGAACACCCAAATCTGGGTTGTGGAGGAGGAGAAGAGCAGCCATGGTTGCCGAGCACGTTCTGCAAAACAGAAGCAGAAAGAAGATGACTTTTTCTTTCAAATTACTTGGCCAAAACGAGACCGTTTTGAGCCAAACCATTAAAAAAAGGACAATATTTAGACACTGACTAGTCACTGTAATGTTTTACTGACCACCAATAAATAAAAGACACATGTCAACCAAAACTCTCTCTAAATCTATAACCAAACAACCAACTCTAACACTACACCCATAACCAAACAACCACCCTCTCCTCCTAAGCTTATGTTGCTGTCTGCCGCGAATCTCGTCTGCAAAAACCTCTCCTCCGCTAAGCCCTCCCTTCCGCCAAAACATCTTCCGTCGAACCCAGCCTTGCCCACTCATAATCCAACCCTCTCTTTGCCATGGAAGGACGTCTGCACCTACCCACTTATAGGTCGCGACTCACACCACCTTTCTCTCCTTGCTGCCATGGTTGCACGAGGAAAAAAATAGTGGATTTGGTATCATGGTCTGATTCGGGTTTGAGAAGTTAGGACCACCCTATACTAAAATCCTGGATCCGCCACTGTATATGATACATAACAGTGAAATTGAAAGCCTTCGTAAAAGGAAGCGATGCAACGTGGGAGGTCAGCTTATCAAAGAATATGAATCCCCTGCTTCTTTGACCTCCTGTCCCCTCTCAACAAAAAACATGCATTATCATATAACATTAGCATTAATTGTAATAACTAAGTAGTAAATGGGTTCAAAAATTCATAAGCCACACATGCCACGATCAACATTAATGCAACCGGTCGACAAATTTGCGTCCCTAATCGCAAACCGACAATCGAAAAACTCTTGTTAATTTAGAGACAATGTTTAAGTACTGACCGATGAATACTTCTTATACTGGATCG
Organism: Malus baccata; assembly: GCA_006547085.1. NCBI lineage: Eukaryota > Viridiplantae > Streptophyta > Magnoliopsida > Rosales > Rosaceae > Malus > Malus baccata. The sequence goes on along the minus strand of VIEB01001300.1, from coordinate 28,923 downwards.
CTGACCATAAGACGTAGTAAACTTTTGGCCTAAACATTAATAATTTGTGGTCAAGTTCTAGTGGCAAGTTGTACAGATCGATTAGGGGCTTCCTGTCCTTACGTGGCTTATGGTTTGGTTATGGCAGCTCACTTATAAGACTTGAGTTCTGTGCTTCTGGAACTTCCAGCAGTGGCTTCAAGTCTCAACCAAATATATAGCAAATAATATTTTAAAGAAATTATAATGGTATTATTATCAAAGTAATATTTATCTTTTGAAAATTTTACTCGTAAATAGTTGAAAAAAAATCTATAAATTATTTTGTTATAGTAATCGAACATAAACATGAGCAGTTCTAAAAATTCAATAAACATTTGGGTAGTAGAATCATTTCAATTCTTGACTTTTATGTGTTTACTAACACATAAACATGAGCATTTCTAATTTATGACTTCTCTTTGTGTTTGCAAACACATGAAAATTAATGAGTTGTATAAATTTCATATTATACTTTGTATTTGTAATTCAATACATGAAAAATTAAGAATTAAATTGATTAGAAAAATAGTTTATATCATTTTATTTATTCTCTCCATATTGCCCTAGGCAACATTTCTAAATTCAGCCTGTTCAAAACCCTAGGCAACATTTCTGAATTCAGCATGTCCAAAACCCTAGGCAGCATTTAATTTCAAAGAAATTATCTAACGAAATTACAAAGTCTAGATCCAAGTAATAAATACAATGTGGCCGCGAGTCTAAAGATAAAAGATAGGGATCCATCTAAATCTTGATTGACACGTCCCGATCCCAATATCTCTATAATATTAAGATGGGCACGTGCTAGCCGATATCCGAGGGTGATGAAGTCATTTTAAACATGCCTACAAAGAAAATACGTAATTAGAAAGAAAAATGCCAATACAGGAATGTGTTCAAAGCATACAACTAATCAAGAATAATATGAAAAAAATTATTATAAAAAGATACGAACAAAGGAATGGGTCCTACATAGAGAAGACTCAAAGATACCTATGTGTAAGTGTCTTGACACCGGGATCGTGTGCCTTGATTCTAACTCCTGAAGGGGGTGTAAAACAAAGGATGAGTGGACTAAAGTTTATAATAATATAATAATAAGAAAAAGATTTTCCTTTTGAACATGCTAACCCCTTATTTTGAAAATACATATGTATAGTACTACAAAATAGGTTTTCTGAAAACTCTAGCATGCCATAAAAAACGTTTGTAAAACAAGTATGTAGAATCCAAAGCACCAATGCTCAGTAAAGGTAATATAGTCGCTCGAAGGCACATCCGTTAAACATCCATAAATCACATCAATGATGTACTCAACTAGGGGTATAATAGTGGCCCGAAGTCATAACCATCACCCGAAAGTGAAGCTGTACGACACTGGGATATGCAAGTGAAGAAATATAGGGTCCATCATCCGAAGGTGAAGCTGTACCACTTTAGGTTACACTAGAGAAGTAACACATATATATATATATATATGTATGTATGTATATATGTAGTGGGTCCATCACTCGAAGATGAAGCTGTAGGACTTTGGGTTACACCAAAGAAGAAACAAATATATATGTATATGTAGTGGGTCCATCACCTGAAGGTGAAACAGTGCGACTCTGGGTTACGTTAGAGAAGAAATATAGGGTCCATCACCCGAAGGTGAAGCTCTATGACTTTGGGTTATGCCAAAGAAGAAATATAGGGTTTATCACCTAAAAGTGAAGCTGTACGACTCTGGGTTACACCAGAGAAGAAACATTTACATATAACATAACACACCGACACCAGCCTCGAGCTAGTGAAGCTAGGAGTATGTCGTAAATATCATCAACTGTGTCTTATGGCCATAGATGTCTACATACTCAATTGTGTGTATGTGTTGTATGATAAGCAACTAGATAAGCATCGAAAGCGTATCTTAAAAATCTCATATCAAATATGGAGCTCAAAAGCTCAAAGCTTCATCTCATAAATCCATGATAACTCATTTTCATAAATCCATAGAATTTCATATACGAAAATCCAATAATTCATAACCCTTAGTAAAACGTAAATTCGATAAATCATAAATATTTCGTAAAAGCAATTTAAATAAATCATAAATTCTCCGTAAACCATAAGTATGGAAATCCGTAAAACATAATATAAAACATACTCAATTCGTGAAATATGCAAGCCTAATATTTTATAAAAACATGCAATTAAAGAAGGGGTTCACTCATAGATATTTTGTTGTCGGGGAGCTGCTCAAACTAGAGAAGATAGTGTCACTTCCCACCGACGCACCTAAACACAAATGGAGGCCATTTAATAAAACTCTACTAAAATGATAGAATCTGATATTCTTTGTACAGGACAAGGCAACTCGAAGGATATTGTACCAAGGAAATAGTGATGATGGCAAGATGTTCAAGATACCAATTACAATGTTGTTAAAGTCTAGTGTTACAAGAATGGGAAAGTGTGCTGCATTTGTTGGTAAAAAGATTAAAGTTGCAATTTGGCATAAAAGGTTGGGACATCCATTTGAAGAATTTCTTAGTATGATGCTGCAGAATAATGAGTTGTCAAATAGTATAGATTCATGTCAATCCATGTGTATTTCTTGTATTCAAGGAAAAATGAGTAGGTTGCCATTTCATATAAAGTAAGATAGGTCTACTGTTATTTTTAAGAAAATCCATTCAGATGTATGGGGCCTTCACTTATGAAATCTATGGAAGGTTATAGGTATTACATTACCATTGTTGATGATTGTTCTAGGTTTGTATGGATATTTCCAATGGTGAATAAATCAAATGCTTTCTCAATTTTTACCAAGTTCCATGCCTTTGTTTTGAACAAGTTTCAAGTGTCAATCAAAATTTTACAATCTGATGGCGGATGAGAGTATATGAGTAATTTGTTTAAAGAATTTTTGGATGCAAAGGGTATTATACACCATGTTTCATGTACTCACACTCCCCAACAAAATGGAGTCACTAAGAAGAAAAACAGGCATGTAGTTGAGACATCTATCAATTTGATGTTAGATGCACAACTACCTATTCATTTTTGGTATCATACATGTACACATGCAGCTTTTCTGATCAGTTGAATGCCAAGTAGAGGCTTACACATGAAATCTCCATATCAGATTGTGTTTTAGACCATTCCTGACATTAAGAATCTTAAGGTATTTGGCATTGTAGTCTATCCATTACTGAGATCATTCAATCATAATAAATTGGAACCAAGATCAACTCAGTGTACATTTCTTGGTTTTGTGCATGGTTATAAGGGAATAATATGTTATGACAATAAGACTAGAAGGGTTATTTTGTCCAAACATGTAATTCATGATGAGGACATATATCATTTCAAGCATGTTTCAACACAAAAGACCTCTAGTGTAGTGAAAAGGTCATTACAACCCCCTGTTCTAATACATTTACAAGTTCCAAGTGTTAGATCATCCACTTCTGCACAACTTCAACACAGTTTTCAAGACCTCAACTCAATGTCTATCACAATTAGTGATGTAAGTGCAGGTTCTGATCATCCTGATATTTGTGAAACAGTTCAAAACACAGAATGAGTTGACAATTATGGAGTGTTACCCAGAGTAATGATATCACATCATTAACATCTTCACAACATCTATCCCCATCACACCATCACTCTGGTACAATATCTATATTGCATGTCCATTCAAAATCTTAACTTGAGGTATGTCTACCAAATTTGTCTCCTTCTGATGTAATTCAGCAACCTGTCACTTCAACTTATTCAATGCTTACTAGACTAAAGAGTGGAGCAATTAAAAGAAGAAATTATGCTGCACTGGTTGCAGCTTGTCTCGAGTCACAATCTTCGCAAATTACAGATGAAGAACCATTCACTGGTGGGTATTTATTTGTTTTTGAAATTTCTAATGTACTTGAACCTGCAACATTTCGAAAAGCAGTAACTATACTACAATGACAAACAGCAATGCAAGAAGAGTATGACTCTCTTAGAGCTTAAGGAACATGGGTTTTAGTTCCACCACCTTAAGATAGAGTAATTGTAAAGAGTAATTGAGTGTACAAGGTTAGGAAGAATCTAGATGTAGTGTGTCAAGTAGACTTGGCAGTTTTTGACACGACACGAAAACGACACGAAAATAACGGGTTTCGGGTCAACACGATAACTTATCGGGTCACTATCGGGTGACCCGTTAAGAACCCGTTAATAACGGGTTCTTAACAGGTATACACGCGGGTAACACGTGGGTAACCCGTTTCGACCCGTTAAGAAAAAAATTATTTTAATAATTTTAAAGTTTAATTACTAAAAGATTTATTATAAAATACAATAGTCATATTAATATATACAATATATTCTATATTAAATATATAGTTTTGTATTATCGTTCTATATAAATTATAAAAAAAATTAAAAAAAAAGTTTTAGTCATTATTTATTTTTATTATGAGAGTTCCTTATTATCATTACTAGGATAAATTTTACATAACATAGTTTTGTATTATCGTTCTATATAAAAATGTATAGTATTTGTATATGCAAGAACTAAGAAGACATACATACAAGTATGAAAAATGTGAAAGAATATATAAACACTTGTGATTTATCATTATTCCTCTACAAATAGATAATTGTTACACTTATATTATCGTTTAGATTTTTAAAATCCTTCAAACCCTCATGAATAATGTTTTTTATTTGAGGGCAAAATTAATAATAATTATTGTAGAAGTGTAAAAAATGTAAAAATATATATATACAATCACTCATATATAAAAAAATGTAAATGCTTTAAATTAAAGATCAAATTTATTCATTACATTCTTATAAGGTCGAAGAGGGTATATGTACAAAATCATCAAAATCGAAGCTAAAATAACCGTTAAATTGTAATTTTTCGTTTATAACCGTAAAAAACTTTTGTTCCGTTACGTAATCTCTGAATGTTTGTTTTTTTTACGATTTTTTAAGTTTGCAATCTCGGAATGTGTACAAATAAATTTGACGGTTGGATCGTTGAAAAAAGTTCCGTAGAATGCATTTTGCGTCAAAACGGTAGATTAAACAAACACTTAGAGTTAATATTATACTTCTATTAAGTATAAAATAAGTTTTTGTGGTATCCACTAGTGTAAATACTTTAAATTAAAGATCAAATTTATTCATTACATTCTTATAGGGTTGAGGAGTGTATCTGTAAAAAATCATCAAAATCGGAGATAAAATAACCGTTAAATTGTGATTTTTCGTTTATAACCGTCGAAAACTTTTGTTCCATTACGTAATCTCTGAATGTTTGTTTTTTACGATTTTTTACGTATGCGATATCGGAATGTGTACAAATACATTTGACGGTTGGATCGTTGAAAAACGTTTCGTAGAATGCATATTGTGTCAAAACGGTAGATTAAACAAACACTTAGTTAATATTATACTTCTATTAAGTATAAAATAAGTTTTTGTGGTATCCACTAGTGTAAATACTTTAAATTAAAGATCAAATTTATTCATTACTTTCTTATAGGGTCAAGGAGTGTATTTGTAAAAAATCATCAAAATCGGAGCTAAAATAACCGTTAAATTGTGATTTTTCATTTATAACCGTCGAAAACTTTTGTTCCGTTACGTAATCTCTGAATGTTTGTTTTTTATGATTTTTTACGTATGCGATCTTGGAATGTGTACAAATACATTTGACGGTTGGATCCTTGAAAAACGTTTCGTAGAATGCATATTGCGTCAAAACAGTAAATTAAACAAACACTTAGAGTTAATATTATACTTCTATTAAGTATAAAATAAGTTTTTGTGGTAGCCACTAGTGTAAATACTTTAAATTAAAGATCAAATTTATTTATTACATTCTTATAGGTCGAGGAGTCTATCTGTAAAAAAGTATCAAAATCGGAGATAAAATAACCGTTAAATTATGATTTTTCGTTTATAACCGTCGAAATTTTTTGTTCCATTACGTAATCTCTGAATATTTGTTTTTTACGATTTTTTACGTATGTGATCTCGGAATGTGTACAAATAAGTTTGACGGTTGGATCATTGAAAAGTTTTTCGTAGAATGCATATTGTGTCAAAACGGTAGATTAAACAAACACTTAGAGTTAATATTATACTTCTATTAACTATAAAATAAGTTTTTGTGGTATCCACTATTGTAAATACTTTAAATTAAAGATCAAATTTATTCATTACATTCTTATAGGGTCGAGGAGTGTATCTGTAAAAATTCATCAAAATCGGAGCTAAAATAACCGTTAAATTGTGATTTTTCGTTTATAACCGTAAAAAACTTTTGTTCCGTTACGTAATCTCTGAATGTTTGTTTTTTACGATTTTTTACGTATGCAATCTTGGAATGTGTACAAATAAGTTTGACGGTTGGATCATTGAAAAAAGTTTTTGGACTGCCAGCAATAGATAATTTTGTAGTAGTGAAACCTTAAATTTATTTAACCGTCGATTGTCATTTACGCTTTATTCTTCTTACTGAATTTCATTTTTAAAATTTTATTTTTTGAAAACATGATCATCTGGCGGATGTAAGAAGATGATATCACATTTCGATATTTACGGTTAACTGAAATACGAGTCAATGTCATATAATTTGTAGAAACTTTATAAACATCCAGCAATATTTTCATTAACCGTAAAACTCTAAATATAATATCAACGATCCAAACCGTTCATCTACCTGCACCCTCTAATAGATCATGTTTTAAAAAAAAAAAAATCTAAAAAACGAAATTTGATGAGAACAATGAAGTATAAATGTAAACAATAATCAACGGTTAAATTTTGATCTATGAATTATATGATTATAGTGGCGAATTTCGAAGTTAAGCTCTTCATGAAAGTTATAAAGCTTGTCATTATGAGTGTTTATATATTTTTTTCTATATTTTTTTACACTTCTACATTAATTAAAAAACTATTAAAGACTTTAGTTAAGCGAAAATATACTTAAAACAAAATTTTGTTTTTATGTTTTGGATGTGATAATATGGAATGTATATACTTATTTAGTATTATGTTTTTCATTTGATTATTTATTGGTTTAAAATATTTTTTCCTTAACGGGTAACGGGTCGGGTCATATTACCTGTTAATATTATCGGGTCGATTTCGGGTCGGGTCATTTTACCCGTTTATTTTAACAGGTGTTACACAACACGACCCGTTAAGATATCAGATATGACACGAAAACAACACGAACACGGAAAACACGACACGAATGCTAAGTCTAGTGTCAAGGTATAAAGCTTGGTAGCTCAGGGTTTTTCTCAAGAACATGGTATTGATTATCTGGATACTTTTAGTCCAATTGTAAAGCATACCACTATGAGAATCATTCTAGCTTTAGCTGCTACCAATCACTGGAGTCTCAGGCAATTGGATATTAAAAATGCATTTCTGCATGGAGATTTGCAAGATGAGGTATACATGAAGCAATCTCAAGGTTTTATTGATCCATCATTTCCCTCTCATGTTTGTAATTTGATTAAGTCCTTATACAAATTGAAACAAGCACTAAGAGCCTAGAATTCAAAATTCACTAGTTATTTGACAGTCTTAGGTTTCAAAGCTTCAGCCTCATATACTAGTCTCTTTGTTAAACAAGATGGATTAGATATTATCATCCTATTATTATATGTTGATGATATTATTTTGATTGGTTCGAATGCTACAAAAGTTTAAAAAGTGGTGCAAGAATTATCAAAAGTCTTTGAGTTGAAGGATATGGGAAAGCTTACTTATTTTCTGGGATTGCAGGTCCAATATCAAAGTAATGCAGACATATTTGTAACCAGTCCAAGTATATCAAGGATTTAATCCATAAGGCAGGAATGAGTAAACCTGAAAATACCTCGTGTAAGCCACATCATCAAATGCTGCTAACAGAAGGAGAGTTACTCACAGATCCATCAATGTATATAAGTTTAGTTGGTTCATTATAATATCTAACCTTCACTAGGCCAGATATTGCATTTGCAGTAAATATTGTATGTTAGTTCATGTCTACATCAACTGATATGCATTTTGGAGCTATTAAAAGGATCCTAAGGTACCTCCAAGGGATAATTAACACTGAAATCAATTTTAATGTAGATACGGTTACTCTAGTAAATGCATTCTCATATTCAGATTGGGCTACTAATTTGAATACTCGAAGATCAATCACAGGATATGTGGTTCACTTGGGTAATAATCCAATTTCATGGCATTAAAAAAAACAAGGCTCAGTTTCTCGAAGTTCAACTGAAGCCAAATACAAAGCTTTGGCACACACTACAGCTGATATAGCTTGGATAAAGAATATATTGAAGGATTTGAAGGTGTTTGTTCATAGTCCACCTATTATTCACTATGACAATATGTTTGCTATTGCATTAAGTGAAAATCCTTCCATTCAAGGATTAAACACCTTGATACAGACTATAATTTTGTAAGAGAGAATGCATTAAGGAGATTTACAGATCCAATACATACCAACTAAAGAGCAAACTGCAGATGTATTAACTAAGGGTTTATATAGTCTTGCTTTTATTAAGCATTGTTACAATCTCAAGCTACAGAATCCCAGCTGAGATTAAGGGGGGATGAAGACTGTGATAATGCTGCCACATCATCATCTATAGCAGTTAAGAAATGTAATACATCAACACCACATCAGCTGTCAAATCGGTTAGGAAGTTATATATACGGCTTGTATTGTGACTGATGGAATCATCTAAGAAATCTAAGAAGCTTGATTCTCTCAATTCTCTCTCATACATTCTTTTTACTTTTCTGCATTTTCTCCCATCGATACGTAATATGATACATGTTATCAATATCCTCCAAATATATACATAATGCTGCTTGAATAGGATGGCTGCTTCTTGTAATTGTATACTCCAATACTCTTATATACACTGTTCGGGCAGGAATTTCACTGGGAAGGGTTCCTTACACGAGCACACAGCTCCCCGAGGAGTTGGCACTTCGGTTGGCTGTTGGACTCTTGCTTGCTTGTCAGGCTACAAGAAGAGGACATAGTTAGTTCTAAAAGATGCCTTTGTTGGGCTTTAGGTCGTGAGACTCGCAATAAAAAATAATTAAGTGCTAAGGCGTGCCACTGCCATCTCTATATGGCAGATGTAGAATGAGTGTTTTTAAGCCGATTACTTGCGCCCCAAGTTACTCTAACTTCTCATTATCAAAGGATTGTCATGGATGGGTTAAGTCCACATTAAGTTCTTTTTATGCCTTGAGATCAATGACTTTTTTTTATCTTATATGCTTCAAAGGTGGAGGTCCGAATCTAATCAAAACATCAGTTTCATTTACTTTCATGATAGTAAAAGTACTAAGTGAACCAGATATGTGAGTTAATGGAACTTCAGATCATTAAGAGACCGAAAATGACTTGCATATCTACTGAGGGATACATTATAATACCATATCTATTAATGGAAAGGCAAAAACAAAGAGAGTCGGGCAAGATTTCCCCTTGTCGAGTAAGGTTAAAACGTCTTGCGATCTCTTCCCTTGGCAGTTTACAAAAAGGATTGAGTACTGAAGGGGATGACTGGAAAGAAGTTTACACATGAGAGATCAATACTACAACATTTAGGGAAAAAGGTAGCAGAGCTTTTACATAGACAAAAGATGTCTTTCTAAGGAAGTCTAAGGCTAAAAGGGTGCAGAGTCTGGACAAAGCACGTCTTTCTGGGTATTTGCTTGGTTGAGAGAGAAGTTGTATGTTTGTTTGTTTAATTGGTTAAGTGTCGTTGTTTCTAGGCCCTCTTCCTCCTTTTATAGATGAATTAGCCCAGCTGTGTTGTTTCTGTTCTTGCCCGAAAGCAACTGATGGGTAGTGAGTCACTAGCTTTATTACGTGTTTGCCATCCAAAAAGTACTTTTGGGCCGAAAGTTGATGATCTTCCATCGGTTGTCACTTCTTGTAAGCAACTGGCCTTTGCATTAATGGGGAGCTACCATAATATCTTGAAATGGATGAACTGGGCTTGATTATGGGCTTCGGGTAAAACCTTCTTTATTGAACTCTCTTGGGCTTTCCTTCCTGAAAGCCCAAGGTTTAAATATTAACCTAAACATACACCATGATGAAGAAACTGTGTAGGACTGTAATACCGTGTTTTTTAAATGAAAGCTTAATTTTATTGAGTATCCAAAAACCAACAAATTAACAAAAGAATGAATATATCGATTACAGTGAGATCTATTACAGTGATATCCCAACATGGATTTATTCGAACATAAACAAATATTAAGAGATGGAGTATATGGTTGCCATTTGTCCCCACACCCTTGAATTATCCATAATTTATTACAATTTACATTTCCAAACAGTATAATTTAAAGAATAATGACTTGTCATCGTCTTAGGGTAACAATTAATTAGTAAGAATTGAATTTACAGCTTAATTCTCATTGTATTGCATAATAGATAATATATACATGATACAATCCTTGTTCTATAAGGAAATAATAAAGGACACACACATATCCTTCCTAATAAAGGATTTTAATATTTACAATATATTTACATGTCCTTTGTATTTAAAAAACACTCACGGCAACACTCCCCCTCAAATTGGAGCTTAGATATCACACATGCCCAACTTGACAAGTGAGTCACCAAAAGATCTACTACACACAACATGAGTGAGGATATCCGCAAGTTGCTCTTCTGAGTTCACAAACGGTATTGAAACGATTTTCTTCTCCAGCTTCTCCTTAATAAAATGACGATCAACCTCCACATGCTTTGTTCTGTCATGTTGTACCGGATTCTCTGCAATCTCCCGTGTGGATTTATTATCACAATACAAACTTGTAGCCTCATTTGCTTTGAAACTTAGACCACCAAGTAACTTACGTAACCAAAGGACTTCACATATTCCGTGTGCCATACCTCTGAATTCGGCCTCAGCTGACGACCTTGACACCACATTTTACTTCTTGCTCCTCCAAGTGACTAGATTTCCGCCAACAAACGTAAAGTACCCAGAAGTAGAGCGTCTATTAGTTACATCACCTGCCCAATCAGCATCAGTAAATCCTTCAATCCTTAGATGACCAGAATTTTTATACAAAATTCCTTTTCCTGGAGCCGACTTCAAATAAGCTAAAATCTGCATAACAGCCGCCATATGATCCACACTTGGCAAGTGCATAAACTGACTCACCACACTTACTGCATAGGCTATATCTGGATGGGTATGAGCTAAGTAAATTAGTCTTCCTACCAGTCTTTGATATCTGCCTTTATCCACTAGTTCTTGATTTGGATAAATTCCCAAGTAATGTTTCTCCACAATGGGAGTATCCACGAGTTTACACCAAGCATGCCTATTTCTTTCAATAAGTTCATAACATATTTCCATTTAGACAAGAAAATACCTCTGGACGAATGAGCAATTTCCACACTAAGGAAATACTTCAAGTCACCCAAACTCTTCATCTCAAACTCGGCAGAAAGGTTCTTTTCCAGTTTGACAATTTCATCTGAATCATCACCTGTTATTATCATATCATCTACATAAATAATCAAGGCTGTTACTTTACCGTTTCTCCACTTCACAAATAAAGTATGATCAGAATGACTTTGACAATACCCATTCCTTCTCATAGCCTGAGTGAACCTCCCAAACCATGCACGTGGTGACTACTTAAGCCCATAAAGAGACTTTCGTAATCGACACACTCCCATTTTTTCTCTGTTACTATACCTTGGAAGGAAGTCCATATACACATTTTCCTCTAGATGTCCATGAAGAAATGCATTTTTTACATCAAACTGTTTCAGTGGCCAATTCGAATTTATAGCTAATGAGATAAGGACTCGTACCGTATTCATCTTAGCCACTGGAGAGAAAGTTTCCTGATAATCAACTCCGTACGTTTAAGTATACCCTTTCGCCACCAATCTTGCTTTATATCTGTCAAGTGTTCCATCAGCCTTGTATTTCACGGTAAAGACTCATCGGCACCCAATTGGTTTCTTTCCCTTTGGAAACTCAATAACTTCCCAAGTATTATTTTTCTGCAATGCCCTCATCTCTTCATCCATTGCTTCGATCCATTCTCAACTCTTTAAAGCTTCTTCTACCCGAGTTGGTACCTGAATCGAATCCACATTATTCACCCACGCTTGACGTTCGGATGAAAGATTTTTACAGGACATATAATTGGTTATGGGATATTTCATTTTTCCTTCTGGAGAGAACCTGTCAGAAGGTACACCACGATTTTGCCTTTGTGGCAATTTATATGTACTTATAATATCATTAGTTACATGAGTATCACTAGTGCTTACCTAAGGGATATCCAGAGAAGATGCATTGGACAACGACACTGTTGAGTTGGAGAAAGGGGGAAGCTTCAGCAATAGTCGGCTGATCACCAATGCATTCTCCTTCGGCAGCACTAATACATGGACTACCAGTTTTTTCTTCGGTGAGAAGCTGTGGAATACTTGGGGCAGGTTCGGTGAGACACTGTTGTCTACTCACAACAGCAGGTTCGGGATGAGTAGACCGAGCATCATCATCTGCATCACTTGGCACACTGTGCACTCCCCCTGAAGACGTTTCCTCTTATACATCCAACCATTTGAGAACACCATCAATATCACAATTAGAACTCTCCCTCTTGTGATCTAAAGATGGTAATACGAGAGTATAAAAATATTCAGACCCAGAGAAGGTCACATCCATGGTGATATACATGTGACGAGTGGCAGGGTGGTAACACTTGTAACCTTTCTGGTGGGATGCAAAACCCACAAAGACACACTGAAGAGCACAAGGATCCAATTTACTACGATGAATCTTGTGAATATGAACATAAGCCACGCAGCCAAACACCCGAGGAGTGAGTGTATTGGTAAAAACAACCGGAACATGTTCCGTCAGCACTTTGAGTGGAGTACGAAATTCTACAACCTGGGATGGCATGCAATTGATAACATACACAACATAGGTGATGGCGTCTGGCCAAAAAATTTTGGGAACAAACCCACCAATAAGCAGGGCACGAACTGTTTCCAAAATATGACGGTTTTTCCTCTCAGTAACCCTGTTTTGTTATGGGGTGTACGAGCAAGTTGTCTCATGAACAATTCCTTGATCACAGAAAAAATTAAAAAGCTCAGAGTTAACATATTCTCCCCCATTATCAGTACGAAGAACTTTAATAACGAAGGAATATTGAATAGCCACCAACTGAGAGAATGATCGAATAATGGCACTTATATCACTTTTATGTTTCAACAAATACACCCATGTCATATGAGTGCAATCATCAACAAACATAACAAACCACTTAACTCCTGAAACTGCATTAACGGGCGAGGGCCCCCAAACATCTGAATGCACAAGCTCAAGCGGAAGCAATCTTTTATTCATACTAGAAGGAAACAAAACACGATGGCTCTTAGCAAGAATACATACTTCACAATGTAAGTTTGACTCCTTTATTTCCTGAAACATACTAGGCAACATATGCCTTAAATAACCAAAAGAAACATGTCCTAACCGACGATGTAACAACCAAACTGCTTGTAGATTACTAGTACAGGATGCTTGAACTACATTAGCTCTGCCAGGAATGACGTCATCCACGTAGTACAACCCATCTCTCTTAGTGCCATGCCCAATTATCTCCTTGGTTTGAATATCTTGAAGCAAACAAAAAAATGGATACATAAGTACAACACAATCCAATTGCTCAGTAACTTAGGGAATAGATAATAAATGGTGAGACAACTACGGAACAAGCAAACAGTGGTGAAGAGAAAGAGATGGCGTGAGGTCCACTGTGCCTGCCCCAGTCACCACGTCTCCGCTAGAAGCATGCTCTTTAGCACTCAATTTCTTCTTCAATTCTGGAAACCATTCAGGTACTCCATGTTTTTTAAAACATGTATCTTCTGTATAACGGGTTTGCCCACAAAAAGTACACTTCAAATTATCCTTATTCTCTCAAGTGAAAAGACAAGAATCGGTTGATGAAGATGGACCATAGGGTCAACCAGAAGAGGGCCATGACACTATTGCCATGGGAAGGGTTCCTCCGTGGTTCCCAGCAACACTACCTCCCATCATAGTAGCATGGCGTTGAGCTTCCCGTCTAACTACTGAAAACGCTTCTTCCACAGATGGTAAAGGTTGAGTTCTCAAAATATCACTGCGGACCTTGTCAAAAACATCATCGAGGCCCGCTAAAAAAGCATACACATGGTCTAGTTGAACTTCTCCTCGAAGTGTCTTCAAGTCAAGAACACACGCCATCTTGATTGGTCTTCTTTGATCGAGTTCTTGCTAGATAATTTTAAGATCGGCACAATATATACCGATAGGCCTCCCTTCTTGGCGAAGTCGGAATGACTTCACTTTGAATTCATAAATCTGAGAGATATCAGATCCATCATAATACGTCATGGCAACTTCTTCCCATACTTCTTTAGCAGTACGAAGATGAATGAAAAAACCCATGATTGTAGGATCCATGGAGTTAATCAACCATCCTTTCACAATTGCATTCCCAGTCTCGCAAGCATCATATTCAGCACTATCTTCATTAGGCTCCTTAATACTCCCTGTCACGAACCCCTTTTTTCCACGCCTAGCAATATGCATCTCTAATACTTTGGACCAAATAGGGTAATTTGATCCATTGAGTTTTACAATATTTGGTATGTTTGAAGCATCACTTTGAATAACCACAGGATTGACAACTGACCCGTGGGTAGAGCCCGATGTCCTACCCTCCAATTTCAACACAGCTTCTCCTATATCACTCGCCATTAATCACAATACCCACCACACACAAGGTATGGGGCAGAAAGCCCAGAGTTTTTGCTGCAGGGATGCAGCGACAACTATTGAAAAAAAGAAAAAATAATGAAGCCGTCCTTGTCTTTTACAAAAACCAATGCAGCAGCCTCCTTATCTCCTACAATAAACAATGCAACAGCCTGGACTTACTGCAGAAACGCAGTAGAGATCACAGTGACCCTTGTCTCCTACAAAAGCAACACAGCAAGCTGATCTTGTTGCAGAAACGCAGCAGAGATCACAAGGGTTTTCTCGGGGTTTTTGTTACTGCAGCAGCGACACGGTGGGAATATTTGTTTAGGGTTACGCTTGGCTTTGATGTCAAATTGAATTTACAGTTTAATTTTCATTGTATTGCATAAATAGTTAATATATACATGATACAATCCTTATCTATAAGGAAACAATAAAGGACACACACATATCCTTCCTAATAAAGGATTTTAATATTTAAAATATATTTACATGTCCTTTCTATTTAAAAAACACTCACGGCAACAGTTAGGCCTAGCAATTCTTGACATGACCCGATAACCCGACACGACACGACACGAAATTAACAGATGTTCGGGTTGATACGATAACGAATTGGGTTGTTATCGGGTAACACGATAAGTACCTGTTAAGATAACGAGTTGGTTTGAGTATACACGTGGGTAACACGATATACTATAAGCAGAATATTAATTTAATAATTTTATAACCCTAAAAAATACTATAATTATATATATATATATATTAAATTTACTATAATAATTATACCCCCAAAATATTAACTATAATAATTATATATATATATATATATATAATTTTAAATTAAATTTTATACCCCTAAAAACTATAATAATTATGTACATAATAAATAGATTTAAATCTACTTTATATATATATATATATACCATTGAACTTGATGAGATACGAATTATACGAAACTAATTTCAACGATCCAACCGTTAAACTTGTTTGTATATGCTTCGAGATTGCATCATTAAAAAATCACAAAAAACAAACATTCAGAGATCAAGTAACCGAACAAAACTTTTCAACGGTTATAAAACGAAAAATCACGATTTAACTGCTATTTTAACTCTGATTTTTATGATTTTTTTACAGCTACACTCTTTCACCCTATTTGAATACAATGAATGAATTCGATCTTCAATTTAAAATATTTACTCTAGTGGATATCTTATGTTATACTTAATGAAAGTATGAATAAACTCTTAAATGTTAGCGAATCTATTGTTTTGATGGAATACGCATGCTACGAAACTAGTTTCAACGATCCAACCGTCAAACATGTTTGTATATACTTCGAGATCGCATACGCCAAAAATTGCAAAAAACAAACATTCAGAGATTAAGTAACCGAACAAAACTTTTCGACGGTTATAAAACGAAAAATCATGATTTAACGATTATTTTAACTCCAATTTTGATGATTTTTTACAGCTACACTCCTTGACCCTATATAAATACAATGAATGAATTCGATCTTCAATTTAAAATAGTGTATATCTTATGTTATACTTAATGAAAGTATGAATAAACTCTTAAATGTTAGTGAATCTATTGTTTTGATGGGATACGCATTCTACAAAACCATTTTCAACAATCCAACCGTCAAACATTGTTGAACAACAAAAATATACAACATAAAAAAATAGAGTCCACACAAATTGGGTCAAATTACAAGGCAAAACAAAAATGTGATCCAGCCCAAAAAAAAAAGGATGGGCTTTACATACAAATTAACATCCATAAGTAAATAAAAAAATATAAATCTGAATGTCTTTCTACAAAAAGGGGGAGGAAACTGTGCAAAGCTGATTTTTCTGCAAGGCATAAAAAAACTGCATAGTTAGTGGGAGAATTTAAGGGAAAGTGACAGGAGGTGAGAACCTCCATCTTCCCCACGTAACAAATTCCAGAGCTTTCTTGGGACACCTATAAATAGGCATCATCTGCAGCAAGTAAAGGAGAGACAGAAAAAAGGAAGGGGAAACTCTGCAGAAAATAAAAGCAACTTTGAGAGAAATATCAAAAGGCAACGAACTGCTGCCAGAAAAGAGAACAAAGAGACCAATCATTCCTGCATTCGAGTCAAAATAAAAAAAGAAGAACATTCATTACCAGGTATGAAATAAGTTCTGTTAATTTATTTTTATTTCTCTAGTTCAATGTTGTGTTGCAGATGGAAGTAAAGAAAAAGGGTGCATAACCAAACACTCAGAACTAGTAACCTTCAGTTTATACAAGCAAACTGCCGGAAAAGGTTTTTTATGCAGGGAAGGTTTCTTAAATGGTAGTCCGACTGCTCTTCTATACCTGCAAAAATAACACAAGGCAGTCCAAAGGAAAAAGGCAGCAGCCACATGTTTCTTTCTGTCTAAATCTGAAGAGAACAAAAACGCAAAAGAGCTCCGCTCCTCGCTGCTGCCAGAATCCCATGAATTTCTTCGGGGTGGCTTAGACCACCCCGTGAAATTCCAATCAAGGTCTAATGAAAGTCATTCTTTGCGGTCCAATGAGAAAACAGATGCATTTGTGGACAAAATAAACAAGGGAAAAGAAGCAAAATGCAATTTTTGCTCCCCTTGACCGACTCCTGCTTGGTCCAATTCCACAAGAAGTTTTCAAACACAACTCTTGACCAAAGACTACTACAAGACAAAAAATGAAAGAAAGGAAATTTCCCAATCTTTGAATAAACAGCTAAAAGAAGGTTCAAAGCCTTCTTTGTCACGTGAAGAAAGAACAGAGTGTTTTCATCATGTCAAAATTTCTCACCTGCTTCTCTGCCACAAACATTTAAAAGAAGGTTCAAAGCCTTTATATTAAACACTTGTTGTCCCAAGTCTACAAAGAAGGAGAAGCTTGCTGCCAAATTATTTAGAAAACTCATTCACATGGCAAAACACCCAATGGACTAGAAGACAAGTCAAAACTACAAAAGATTTTGGGAAAAGCATTACTTTGTACAAGTGTTAATTAGAAAATATGGCAAGTATTCAAGACGAAATACAAATGGGAACACAAAAAGTGTGTCCAAATCCCCATTGTCAAGACCAGTCAAATAATTTCCCCTGTGGAAACAGAAATACCAGCGAATACTTACACTCTAAATACATCAAAACTCATTCAAAATACAGCAGATACGAGGAGTGCATTACTACGAATTTAAGAATGCAAACTCTCACCTTTGGAGCCATAAATCAACAGTTATCTTCAACTAACTCGGGGCTGCAAAATGGTTTGTCCAACAACCAATCGAAGAGATGCCACTGCCCAGGACGCCTGCATGAAAGAATTGACAAGTTCATCACAGTTAGAACTTTATTTCACTCCAAATACATAAGCACATCCAGAATATAAAAAAAATGAAAATGGGTAACCTATTTAAAAGAATCACCTGCAAAGTGGTGAGCTTTTGATCCACAAAGAGAAGAACAAACAAAAATGGCAAAGAACAAGGCAGCAGAAAAGGTGAAAGCTTTTGTGACCTGTAAATGGGACTTTGCGGTTTAAAGAGAAAACAATGGAAAAGCGAAGTAATTGGAACAAAAAAATTAAACTCCAACAAACCTTACCCATTCTTACTCTGAAGTCCACGGATACCCAATCCAAATAGAAGTTTGAAATGAAACAAAGTCCACGGAAGTCCAAATATAGCGGAATAGTCGCTTGCTTCTAGAGGAAAACCACCAGATTTCAAAGCCAAGGGAAAGAGGATCGCTGAAGCCATCTTACGGTGGGGGGGGGTGAGGATGCTAAATCTTCAAAATCATCAAGGAGAGGCACGGCAGGCATAGAAAATCAAAACATAAAAAAAAGAAGGATAAAAGCAGGGGACCTAAAACCTAAAAAAGCATTTATAAAAAATGGTACTTTACCACTTGCTCTATTTCAATGTTTCAAAAAGTCCTATTTCAAATAGGATGGAATTACTAACCGTGAGGAAAAGTCAAATAAAGATAAAGTATGAAAGAAGCTTTTTAGTAAACTAATGGAAGCTAAGCCCGTGAGTCTATCATTTTGTTTTCACCAAAGTGGACTTTGTAGATTCAAGCACCCATTAAGTTAGATCCAATTCAACGAAACTTGCAGTATAAGCACAGAGACAACGACAACACAAATCATTCCAAACACCGTGGNCAAAGCAAAAAAAATAATAAATACATGGATTAAGCTCCCATAAAATTCTTGAAGAAGTCAAATGGCACGAAGCCGTATCAAATCTCAAAATGGTACAAAGCCTCGTCAAAACTCGAAGGCATAAAGTCGCTTCAAAAGTCATTCAAATATGAACTACGCTGGTTTGATTCCTTTAAGGATACGTAGGCAGTCTAATATTAAATTATAGACGCAACCATGAAACCGAAACGAATCCCTAGTTTATGTAAACTAAATTCACTCCCAATGGCCCAAAGCCGTATCAAATATCAAATGGCACAAAGTCGAAGAAAAAGTCAAATATCAAATGACATGAAGCCGCAACAAAATCTCAAGTGGCATGAAGCTATGTTAACTGGCACGACGCCGTATCAAATTTCAGAATGGCATAAAACCTTATCAAATTTATATATGCTCCTTGCCCGCATGAGCTAAAACTGCATAATGCACTATGCTCCTCGCCCGCACGAGTTGAAACTGCACAAGGCATTAAAACCCAAACACCATGAACTACGAGTGACTTGATCTCTCAAGAGGGTACGTAGGCAATCTAGGGTTCGACCTAGGTGCAGTCACAAAATCAAACAAACATCAAATTCCTCAAGTTACATTTTTTTTCGAATTGGAATCAAAGGGTATTTCTTTCCCAAAAGAAAGATTGTAATTAATAGGCGTGTAGCCTAGAATGGGTCGAACTCGAATTAATAAAACCCTCTTCGGAAAACTGAACGAGGGTGAAATTGTGTCGAGTGAATTATTTGTTTACATATTATGTACAATTTTTGCTCAACATAATTTTTGGCACGCTCGGTGGGACCCATTTTCCCTTTCATCTCTAATTTTAAAGATAATTAAAGTGATGTGTTTTCTTTTTTGCAGAAAAAGGAAGCATGGCACCACAAGTTACTGTTTACTTCCATGAACTCTCTGCTGCATTCAAACTTGGACATGGAGGACGTGCTGGTCGCCGAATCTCTTTCACCATCAATGAAGCACCAACTAGCTGCAACATGGTGAAGGCTAAGGTAGCAACAAAGACAAACAAGGTGGCTGTAAAAGTCATCAAGGTTGGACCGAAAAAATGCCCGTCCAAGAACGCCCTAAGGAACGCAAGGAAGAGAGTAGCACGAGCTCTTAGGAAGAAGATCGCTAAGGAGTGTGTACTTGAAGATATTGAAATCATCTCAAGGGAGCTTCTTGGAGCTATTTCATCTAAGGACACCAAGGTCCCTCGACGCAAGATTGTCAAAGTGACATCATCACCACTTACCAAGGTTCCCGTCATTACTCAAATCATGATTGGAACAATCCCAATCACTTTACCTACAACGGAGTTGGTCATGATGACCTCCGTCGAGGAAAATGAAGAAATCTTGCCAGTAGTGTCTGGAAATGTTCAACAAAAGGCCAAGGCCTATGAAGTTGTCGAGGAAGGTAACAATATTCAATTCGAGGGGCCTATCACACGTGCAAGGGCCCGAGTATTGGCAAACTATTCTCCCGAGAGTTCATCTTCCCTTGGAGATATTCTTGGAGGAAACAAATATTTTTTCCAAGAAGAGATTCCTAGAGTAATGACTCAATTCCAAAGGTTGGAGATAAATGAAGACGTCGAATCTGAGAACATGCAAGTTCTGATGACTGGTGCATCAAATATAGAAGAACAACTGCTAGAAATGCAACGAAAACTAGCAGAAAAAGAAGCACAAATGACAACTTTGGTAGCTAATAAGGAAGCTGAAATTGCGACTTTGGCAGCTCAGTTAGCCGCTCAAGCTAGCATAAATAATGCTGAAGAAAGAGCAAGGAAAGAAACAGAAGGGGAAAGTTCCGGTACCCAACTCACGCATCAAGATATCAATACAATTTTCGCTGAAAAGATTCGTGAATTTCAAATGTCGTTAACGACACCAATTCTTGGATACCGGAAGCCTTATCCAGCTCACTATGACACAGTGCCATTTCCCCAAGGGTATCAAAAACCGAGCTTTGATAAATTTGATGGTTTAAGTGGTTCTCCTCAAGAACACTTAGCTCATTTTTACTCAGCTTGTGGGGAGACATCGCAGTCGGATCCCTTATTGGTTCGGCAATTTGTTCAGTCACTAAGAGGGTCTGCTTTCACATGGTACACTCAGTTAGAGCCCGGATCTATTATAACATGGGATGATATGCAAAGAGCTTTTCTAGCTCAATTCGTCAGTTCAAAGAAAAAGGTCACGTTAATGGACTTAGCTCAAACAACACAAAAGCTTGGAGAAAGCGCGAGCGAATTCATCACAAGATGGAGGAGCCTTAACCTACAATGCATGGAAAAGATTTCTGAATTTTCGGCAGTGCAAATATGTTACAATAACCTCATCCCTGAGATTGCAACATTTGTAGGAATTGCAGAGCCTCGAACTTTCGACGAGTTGGTATCCAAAGCAAGCAATGTGGAGAAGCAGATGTCTCGGAAAAATGTGATTGGAAAGATGATCCAAGACTTAGAAAAGAAGTCTGACATCAAGAAAGGAGATAACAAAAGAATGTTGAAGAAGGGAGATTCTATGGCGACATTTGTCAAAGTAGACAAGAAAAGTGACAATGTAAAAAGAAAAGAAGAAACCAAGGGGACGAGGAGGCTTTCGCTTAAAGAAAGAAAAGAAGTTAAATATAGTTTCGATGATGAAGATCTTGGAACTATCTTCGATGAACTCCTTGCAGCAAAAATGATTACGCTTCCTGAACCAAAGCGTCCTGCTGAAGTAAATAAGACCGATGATCCAAAGTATTGTCGGTATCATCGACTCATCAGCCATACGATAGAGGATTGTTATATCCTTAAGGATATAATTCAAGAAAAAATCAACAAGCATGAGATCGAAGTGGATTCATCCTCAAAACATCAAACGGCAACGTCCAATATGATTGAAGGAAAATCAACACCCTCCGCTCCATTACCAGAAGGGGCAATCCCTGTAGGATTCCATGTCAATAATGAAACCACAGTTGTCCATGCTTATCTTGGCATGCCTCGTTCCGGAAATCCAAAAATTCCAACTCTGTACGAGCTCATGATGGCCCCAAGTTTTGATGTTTGGGAGGATTCGTCATCACTTGAATCTGAAGACGAGTGGCAAACCGTCAGTGAAAAGAAGGTGAAAAAGATCGCTAAACGTCTTTCTTCCACAAAGCGATCAAAAGGAAAATTATGGAGTGGACTATCCTCAAAAGAAGGAAAGAAAAAGAAGAAAAATACTCAAAGAAAGCCTAAAGTATTTCAAGATGATGAATACAAGCAGCCTTTCAGAGCACCAATAACCCTTGGAGACTACTTCCCTCCAAAACTTTTTAAGAGTAAGGGAGGCGAGGAAGAAATTGGAAATTGTCGCGCAACCTCATGTGAAATCCACAACGATGATGAGGTAGATGAAATAACTCTGCGCTCTGGCCAAAGGATCC
>VIEB01001299.1:62948-97850 GCA_006547085.1 Malus baccata | reverse complement strand
TTTCTTCTCAAATCACGTTCAAAATCGTCGTTAAAGTCCAAGATATGCACAGTTTGAGAACTCCGCGTCATGCATTAGTACCTAAACCAAGAAAACAAAACAAAATAAGAAAACTAGGTAAATTACACTAAAAACACACGGCAAAAACACAAGGGATTAGTAATTTTGCTAATCCCCGGCAACGGTGCCAAAATTTGATGTGAGAATTACTTGACACACAAATTAAACCCTCTTTTTGACAATTGTAGTATAGATGTAAGTAGGGTATCGTTCTAGGCCGGGGATTAGGAGGGATTGCTAATCTATTCTAAATTAATTTAAAAATATTAAACAAGACTCAAGGACACAAAACTAGGCTAAAAACTCTAATAACTCGAAACACACTTAGAATGACTCAAAATAATGAAAACAATCAAATTAGACACTAGGAACTGAAATGGACGGAAATTGAATTAAAAGACTAACAACCATGAAAACTAACTAAATAATATAATTTAATAATGGATGGGTGTTTGGTTTTGACGAGAAGTAAATTAAACTTAAATAAATTACAGAATTGACAAAAGCATGAAATTAAGGTGAAAGGATAGGTGACGGACTAGCTAGAGGGTTCTTCTCCACACATGACACATATGCAACCTAAATTGATTTTCAGTTGTTCTTTCAATAAATTGTGAATGACAATGTTCCAAGTTAATTAGGTCCGCTTAAATTAACTCTTAGATTTCCCTAGATTCATTGGATTGAATGGAATACGCATTACAACCAAATTATTCCTCATCAAAGTCCCTAACTATGGAATACGCATGATAGAGACATTCAACAAAGATCATTAAGTTCAACGGAAATCATAAACATTGACTAGGCATTCATAACTATGGAATACGCATGTTAATCCAGCCTAGAATTCACTTAACACGATTGTGGATAACAACCTTCACTACTTGTGAATATAAGTTCATAACGATTAGGTGAAACTCCCTTATATTCTAGCGTCAAATTCATGCATGTAAATTAAGTATGCATTCTTAATCGACATACAAAAATAAGTTATCAATCAAGCAGTTAAGCAAATTAAATCACAACTCAGAAATCACAACTGAAGGTAATCAATTCATATTACAAATATATTCATGGCTTTGAATTAACCTCTAGCCAGAATAAATTTAGTTACACATTATTTTCAAATTAAACCAGAAATTAAACATGAGTTTGAGAAAATATACAACCCTTTTGTTTTTCCCTCTGACAGTTGCTGCGCACCCCGTGGTCCTCCCCGCCTGCTATCCTTCCTCGCCAGTCTTTCCTTTCTTTTCTTCCTGTTTTTGCGCGTCAGTCTTCACTCACCTTGCATCCGTCCCCATGCGCCAGTCTTCTTCCCGTGTTCTGCCAGTCACGCTGCCAAAGGCAGCTTGTGACCTCCCTTCGTGCTGACCTCTCCTCGTGCTGACCTCCCTTCTTTTCTTCTTATTTCTGCGCCTCCAGTCTTCTCTGTCTCCACGCCTAACCTCCTCACGCTGCCCAAAGGCAGCTCCTGTTCTCGTTCTCACGCTGCTCCAAAGCAGCCTTCACTCTATCCCTTCTCTCCCCGCGCCTCTCACTCTTTTCTTTATTTATTTAATCCTCCAGTCCGTGCCTTCTGCCCTCCGGCTGCCAGCTCTCCTTCTTATTTCTTTTATTTTCCCTATTCCATTCCCTGCACG
Organism: Malus baccata; assembly: GCA_006547085.1. NCBI lineage: Eukaryota > Viridiplantae > Streptophyta > Magnoliopsida > Rosales > Rosaceae > Malus > Malus baccata. The sequence goes on along the minus strand of VIEB01001299.1, from coordinate 96,147 downwards.
TTCTTCTTTTATTCTGTCCGCCCTCTGACCCTATTATTTTTCTGTTTTCTTGAAGGCAGCCTCGCTGCCTTCCACTCCTCTCCCACTGATCCGTGTGTTCCTCTTATTCCTTTGTTTTCTGATTTTCTAAGTTGCCTCACCCACCACACTCACACTTTTCTTTACTCACCAACTGCAAAACACTTCAATTTTAGATATATCATATAATTTCTAATGCATACCTAATAAATTTAGCCTAACTTCCATGACCTATAATCCGTGACATAATTCTACCAATAACCCATGACAGAGTGAGAACGACTAAAGCAATTTTCGACGAATTTATTATTTAAAACTCATTTGTGCCATTTTTATTTTCTTTGCATAAACAAATCCTATAAACACAAAAATAACGTAAATAGCTCAAAAATATAAGGAACTAACTAAGAAAAGACAAGTGAATTTGAAGTAAAAATATATATAAATATGATCCGATCAACATATCTTAGAACTCTTTTTCACATCTTTTTCCAACTCTTTTTTTTCTTTTTTTTTTTCCATTCTTTTCACAACTTTTCTCTTTTTCTTCTTTTTTTTTTCTTTCTTTCTTTTCTTTCATGCCGTGCCTATGGCACACTAATTCATACTTCCCCGACACTTGTTTTCTGCCAAACATTAATCAAAAGGAATTCAATTTGAATTATGCTTAACTATGCTTTACGAACAAGGGTAAGGATGGTCCTAAACTAGGCTAGGTAAGGATAATGTGAGTTGACAAACAACATAGGCTAAACAAGGCTCAACGGGGTTAAACTTAAACATAAAATGATATGGGATACACGGCAGTTTGGCTAAGGTGGTGGTAATTACATAACTTCATCTTGAATATGTGTTATGCAAATCAATAATATGCTTTGAATGAAATGGGCATAAGTTCTAGCATTTGGAACTAAATGATGAAACGCCTTCTAAGTAATAACCAAGCAAAGAATAATGAGATCATGCAACGACTTTAGAAAACAACAATGCACAGATTTTAACTCTCCAAATAAACGTTTAGGCTCAAGTCTCACAAGGTTGTAGCGTTTGTTTGAGTTTCTTCCTTCAAGCATGTTACAAAAACTAATTTTTTCTTTATGATTACATGTGAATTCATAAGTTATAACCACAACCAAGCATAAACAAAGAGTAAATCAAACTTTCATCCATGTTAATCATTCTCTTTAACAGTCATGCAATTACAAACCGAATCCTCATCATTGTGTTGGAAGGTACCCTAAGACACAACAAACACACAAAAACAAATCAAACACAACTCTTTTTGGTTTTTTCAAAACAAATTTTCAATTTTTTCTGGGATTTTCGGATTTTTAGAATAACATATACTAAAACACACCAAAACAGCCTAAAAACACGTAAAAACAGCAAGGAACAACATTTGAAATTATGGGTGATAAAACCCTGCGAATTTGTATCAAAATGCTTTGGTTACCCCCCCCCCCACACTTAAATCAAACATTGTCCTCAATGTTTCAAGCATAAACTAACACAAATAACCAACAAACAAAGAAAATAGCAACTAAACAATCTAAATGGCAGAAACGAAATAAGAACAAAGAGAAAGGTTTAGGTACGCAAATCTGGAATTGGAGTGCTCTCTAGGTCTTCCTTTGTCGAATGCATGGGTTGCCTCCCAAGTAGCGCTTGCTTTAACGTCGTGTAGCCGGACGATGCCACATTGATCAACCTTCATGGGAACCCACGGCATAGTGGGTTGTCTCCTCTACATCATGTTCGACAAAGCTCTCGTAGTAAGGCTTTAAGCGATGCCCGTTCACCTTGAACTCTTGACCTGTTTTGAAATTACGAACCTGGACTGCACCATGAGGAAAAATATTAGTAATAACAAAGGGTCCAATCCAACGTGAACTTAACTTACCCGGAAATAGACGAAGACGAGAATTAAACAACAACACTTTTTGTCCAACAGAGAAGGACTTGGTGCGAATCATCTTATCATGAAAGGCCTTCGTCTTTTCCTTGTAAAGGCGAGCATTCTCGTAAGCTTCATTCTGGATTTCCTCAAGTTCATTCAATTGTAGCTTACGATGAAGTCCCGCATCACCTACATCCATGTTGAACTTCCTCACAGCCCAATGAGCCTTGTGCTCCAACTCCACAGGTAAGTGACATGGTTTACCATACACAAGCCGAAAGGGGGACATTCCTATGGGTGTTTTGTAGGCGGTCCTATAAGCCCACAATGCATCTTCTAACCTCAAGCTCCAATCTTTTCTAGTTGGCCCAACTGTCTTCTCAAGAATCTGTTTTATCTCCCGATTCGACACCTCGGCTTGCCCGCTTGTTTGAGGATGATAGGGTGTCGAAACCCTATGTGTAACGTTGTACTTCTTGAGCAGTGCCTCGATTGTGCGATTACAAAAATGTGAACCTCCATCACATATAAGGACTCGAGGCATTCCAAACCTGGCAAAAATGTTAGACTTCACAAAATCTGCAACCACTTTATAATCGTTAGTCCGGGTGGCTTTTGCTTCCACCCATTTGGAAACATAATCCACCGCCAACAAGATATAGAGAAAACCATGCGATGAAGGAAAAGGACCCATAAAATCAATGCCCTACACATCAAATATTTCAACAGAAAGTATAGGGTTTTGTGGCATTTGATCCTTAGCACTTATATTACCCATTCGTTGACAACGATCACATGTGAGGCAAAATGTCCTAGCATCCCTAAAAATGGTTGGCCAATAAAACCCACATTCTAAGACTTTAAGGGCAGTGCGTTGGGTGCCAAAATGTCCCCCACATGCATATGAATGACAAAATGTTAAAATGGATTGAAATTCAGATTCATTCACACAACGTCTTACAATCTGATCGGGACAAAATTTCCAAAGATATGGGTCATCCCAAACATAAAACCTAGCATCCTTTTTAAGCTTATCACTTTGATTCCTATTAAGTGTGCTAGGGATATGTTTAGACACCAGGAAGTTCACCAAATCTGCATACCAAGGCTCACTTACCTGAATAGACATTAATTGCTCATCGGGGAAGGTTTCAGAAATTGGCGATGCTTCCTCATGCACCATTCGACTTAGGTGGTCAGCCACCACATTCTCCACGCCCTTCTTATCCCGAATCTCAATGTCAAACTCTTATAGAAGCAACATCCATTGAATTAGTCTAGGTTTGGCCTCCTTTTTCGTGAGCAAATACTTGAGAGTTGCATGATCAGTAAAAATAATAACTTTAGTACCAAGTAAGTATGATCGGAACTTATCTAATGCAAATACCACAACAAGTAATTCTTTTTCAGTGGTTGAGTAATTTAATTGAGCATCATTTAGTGTCCTAGATGCATAATAAATAACATGAGGTTGTTTGTTCTTTCGCTTCCCCAAAACAGCACCAATCGCATAGTCTGAAGCATCGCACATCAACTCGAATGGAAGGCTCCAATCTGGAGGTGTGATAATGGGAGCCGAAGTGAGTGCTTCCTTTAAATGCTTGAATGCCGTGGAGCATGCATCATCAAACTCGAAAGCCACCTCTTTTTGAAGCAATCGGCATAGTGGCTGTGCAATCTTGGAGAAATCCTTTATGAAACGCCTATAAAAACCTGTGTGACCAAGAAACGAACGAACCTCTCTAACCGAAGTTGGAGAGGGTAAGTGACGAACAAGGTCTACCTTAGATTTATCCACTTCAATGCCTTTTTCAGAAATAATATGTCCTAGAACAATCCCTTGCTTAACCATGAAGTGACATTTTTCCCAATTAAGCACAAGATTCGTTTCAACACAACGTTTCAAAATTAAAGTCAGATTATTCAAGCAATGATCGAATGAATTACCAAACACGCTAAAATCATCCATGAATATCTCAATAATCTTCTCCACATAATCAGAAAATATACTTACCATGCAACGTTGAAATGTCGCAGGGGCATTGCACAAACCAAATGGCATGCGCCTATATGCAAAGGTGCCAAATGGGCACGTGAAGGTTGTCTTTTCCTGGTCCTCCGGAGCTATTACAATTTGGTTATATCCAGAATATCCATCAAGAAAGCAATAAAATTTATAACCGGCTAACCTTTCTAACATTTGGTCCAAGAATGGCAATGGAAAATGATCCTTCCTTGTCATGGCATTTAACTTCCTATAATCAATACAAACACGCCAACCGGTCACAACACGAGTGGGTACAAGCTCTTGTTCTTCATTCTTCACCACCGTGACTCCGGACTTCTTTGGAACAACCTGCACGGGTGACACCCAACGACTATTAGAAATAGGATATATAACACCACAATCAAGCAATTTTATAACCTCTTTTTTACTACTTCCAACATAGGTGGATTAAGGCGACGTTGAGCCTCCCGAGATGGCTTGGCTCCCTCCTCCATAAGGATGCGATGCATGCATGTGGTGGGACTAATGCCTTTGATATTCGCCAAGGTCCATCCAATGGCAGATTTGTGCTCCTTTAACACCCTTATCAACTTGTCTTCTTCTTGGGCCGTGAGTGAGCTAGATATGATGACGGGTAGTGTTTGATCTTCTCCCAAGAAAACATACTTCAAGTGACTAGGTAATGGCTTCAACTCAAGTGTAGGTGGTTGCACAATGGATGGAAGTAACTTGTTAGCCAAAACCGAATCTAAAATTGAGAGTGGAGACTTACCTGATTGTGAGGGCAATGACTCAAGGGCCGCGACCATGTCACACACTTCACCACAAGGGGGCACGGCCATGGGGTTAATTTCCATGCCGTGGGTTGCATAGATTCCCCCACACTTGTTTCTTGCTCCTATGCCGTGCACTAAGGCTATTTCAAGTGCATCATCGTTCATTCGATCCAAGTGTACCTGTGCCAAAGAATCAACAATGTCAATAGCGAAACAAGAATGGTCCTCCATTGGGTATTTAATGGTTTCAGAAAGATTAAAACGAATAATGTCCCCATCAAACTCCATGGTTAATGTTCCCATAAACACGTCTATCTTTGTTCTCGCTGTTTTCATGAATGGTCGGCCTAGCAAGACTGGCAATGATGGAGCATGGCTCGAATCCTCCATTTCTAAGACATAAAAATCTGCAGGAAAGATAAGATGATTTACCTGCACTAAAACATCCTCAAGGACTCCTTTGGGATAAGCGTTAGAACGATCGGCCAATTGAATTATAACGCCATCTTGTTTTAACTCACCAAGGTTTATTGATGCATAAATGGAATATGGCATAACATTAATAGAAGCACCTAAATCTAACATGCATTGTTCAAATCTAGTGTTTCCAATTACGCATGGGATAGTAAAGCTCCCTGGATCCTTACACTTTGGAGGTAACTTTCGTTGCAAAACCGCGGATACATTTTCACTTACTTTCACAACTTCTTTGTTTGAAATTCTTTTCCTAGTTGTGCATAACTCTTTTAAAAACTTTGCATACCTGGGCACCTGCTTAATAGCATCAAGTAAAGGAATGTTTACTTGGACTTTTCGAAAGGTATCCAAAATGTCCTTTTCGCTTTCTTCCTTCTTCGATTGTGCAAATCTGCGAGGGAAAGGAACATTGGGCAGATTAGTGTTCGAAATCATAACATTTGGGACATTCTTACCTGAGGTGGACGAATGGGATGTCTTAGGTGGCTGCGGCATGGGTGATGCTACCCTTGCCGTGGGGTAGGTGTGCTCATCTTCTTCGAGTTGTATCTTCTCATCTTCCTTGTTTCTCACCTCTTTTCCACTTCGTAGTGTGATAGCCTTTGCAGATTCGAAACCACCCTTGGGATTGACCACTGTAGTGCTCGGTAACTTACCATTTTCACGGAATTGTCCCAAAAACTCGGCCATTTGGCCCATTTGCTTCTTTAGCTCATTAACCACCTTTGCTTGGTTCTGCATTCCCTGCGCCATTGTGGTTAGTAACTGATATGTTTTATCATCATTCATAGACGTACCTGGGTTGGTTTGGGATGATTGTGCATGAGGAGGTGGTTGTGGTGCCATTAGCCAAGGAAAGAAACCCGGGGGTTGTCGGAATCCACTTTGTTGGCCATATTGTGGTGCATCTCTCCATCTGAAATTAGGGTGGTCACGCCATCCCGGATTGTATGTATTGGAAAAATGATCACCCCTTGGTTGGTTTTGATTCCCATAACCCACAGCATTGGCAGATTCCCACCCTCCATTCTCAATTAATTGAGGGCATTGATCAGATTGGTGTCCTTGAATGGAGCATAGACCACAGACTGTAGTTCCTTGCGTTTTGGGGCCTTCAACCAACTGCGATAACATAGACGTAAGGTTAACCATTTGGGATTGTAACTCAGAAATAGAACTTACCTCATTCACATGATGTGGTCGTGGGGTGTCTCTTTGCCCAACACCTTCATATTGTTGTGCATTGAGTGCTCGATTCGCAATGAGAGTTTTGGCATCCCTAGGTGTCTTGTCCACTAGAGCTCCTCCCGCGGATGCATCCAACATTTGTCGTTCCAGTGGTAAAAGACCTTCGTAAAAGTATTGAAGAAGTAGTTCCTCCTTCATCTGATGCTGTGGACAAGAAGCAACAAGTGATTTAAATCGTTCATAATAAGATGGAAAAGATTCACCTGGGCTTTGCTGAATTCCACTAATCTTCTTGTGAAGAAGAATGACTCGTGATGTCGGGGAGAACTTCTCTAAGAAAGCTCGCTGCATGCTCTCCCATGATGTGACAGTGCCGGGAGCCAACTCATACAACCAATCCTTGGCCTTCTCCAACAAAGAAAAGGGAAAGGCCTTCATCTTCAATATGTTGCTATCCACGTTCACCGGTGTCATACTCGAGCATACTACTTCGAACTCCTTTAAATGCTTATTGGGGTCCTCCATTGATAACCCATGGAACTTGGGTATATGATGTAGCAAACTTGACTTTAACTCAAATTCATCGGTCTTATCAGGGGCTGCCCTAGGGTATTGGATGCAAAGAGGGGCTGCATTGGCCAAACCCGAGGCAGAAAGCTCCTTGATGGTTCGATTGTCGGCTGCCATGGTTCGGGACTAGGAGGATTAGACTCTTGCACTTTCTTTTTCCTTCTCAAAGTCCTCTCAAAATCACCGTCAAAGTCAAAGATATGCTCACGAACAGGTTGTGAGCTACGGGTCATAAACTAGTACCTACACACAAGAGCAAACAAGGTTAGTAACTAACTCAATAGACTCGGCACAAGTAAGGAAATAAGGTGCCTATACACGGCACACAAACAAAACACACACACACGATGCAAAATTTAAAAACAAAACAGAAACTAAACAAGTTAAACAAGACTCAAGACAAGGGATTAGCAACTTTGCTAATCCCCGGCAACGGCGCCAAAATTTGATGTGAAAATTATGTTAACACACAAATTAAACCCTATTTGTGACAATTGTAGTAACGATGTAAGTAGGGATCGTTCTAACCGGGGATTAACTAGGGGTACTAATCACTTGAAAACTGAATTAGAAACGTAAAAACAAAGTTTAAAACACTAGATTAGACTCAAAGAATGCAAAACTAACGTTTAAAATACTAAAACAAACCAAAAACTCAAAACTGCCTTAAAAACACTTTTTGGGCAGTTTTGAACACAAAGCACCAAATTGGACGAATTTGGGTTTTAACTTGTACCAAAACACTTAAAAACATAAACCAACACACTTTCTAACTAATCTAGGACTTCAAAATAAATGGGGATTTGATTTGGACGAAAATAAACTAAATGGACAAATTGTAAAGAAAACAGATTGTAAGACAAAGTTATGATGAATTAATGGATGATGGAATAGCTAAGGGGTTCTTCTCCACACATGAAATATATGCAACCTAAATCGATTTCCAGTTATCAATTTAACAAGTTATGAACCTCGACACTCCAAGTTAATTAGGTCCGCTTAAATTAACCTTCAGATTTCCCTAGAATCATTAAATTGGATGAATATGCATCGCAAACAAATTATTCCTAACAAGTACCACCCAAATTTCAAGTGGAGGGAGCCCCAACAACCTCAAAACCAAGGAGGCTTTAGGCAACAACCCCCGGGGTTCTTTCCCAAAACCTACGGCCCACTGATATGAGCATATTTATGCGCCTTAGTTAGTTAGTTCTTATGCATTTATGTTGTGTTTTCTTAGTTAAGTTAGTCTTTTAAGCTATTTTCATGTGTTTTCAGGTTTTAGAGACAAAGTGAGCAAAATGATGCAATTTGGAGCATTTTGGAGCAAAATTGGGCTAAAATGGAGTTCATGCACATGAAGCACAAGGGATGGACGAATTTGAGGGATTGATGAAGCTAGGAAGGCGTTTCAAAGTTGAAAAAATTGAAGATACAAAGTTTCCAAGTTGAAGTAGGAAAAGGCTTAAACGAAGAATTCCTAAATGAAGAAGGATTCCTAATCAATGTAGGAGTCCTAATTGAAGATGGATTCCTAGACGAATGAAGTTTCCTACTCAAGCAAGGTTTCCTATGTGAAGAAGAAGAGTTAAAGTCAAAGAATCAGCTCAAGATAAGGAATCTTATCCAAAACCTCATCCATAACCTTATCTTAGCTTATCTTATCCAAACAAACCTTATCCTATCATATCTTATCCTAATCCTAAACTATCCCCATTTCAGCCACTTAGGAGGGTTTCTAATTAGATTAGGATGTTTAAAATGGGATTTCTAGAAGACCTAATCCTTTCCTACAAAAATGGAGCCTAGGAACCTTTCTAGAAGCCTAAAAATCTGCCTTGTATTTCTTTCTAGAAACCTAGCTTTGTGCCGCACCCTATACCTATTTCCCTTGGGATTTTGGTTTCTAGAAGCCTTATCCTTTCACACTCTTTGTGCTGCACATTATCTCCCATTCCTTTTAGGTTTTTGACTTGTTTTCCTTATAGGATTGTATGTTATTATCCTATGCAGTTTAGGCCTTCAAAACCTTGTCCTTTGCTATCTAGGAGTGGGGATTTTTCAGCCTATAAATACAAGCCTTGCTGCACCCTTTCATTCACCACCCTCTACCAAATTTTCACTACATCATTCATCCATCACACCCTCATTGTGCCGTGACTTGCAAAGGAGAACAAGGAAGACAACTTTGAGCTGTGCATGCCATTCAAGACGTTGGATTGTTGGAGCGTTTCTAGGTGTTTTATATCTTTATGTCAATGTTTATATTTATTTATCTTTGTTTATTTGCGAACATGAGGAACTAATTTCTTTATAGTTAGAGGGGAATTCAAAGCCATGATCATATGTTTTATATGAATTGATTTCTTCCAATTATGATTTCATGAATCGTGAATGTGGTTTACTTATCTATTTGATTGATAACATGTTTATGTATGTTGATTGAGGGTCGACACTTAGTTTGCATGCATGAATTTGATGCTAGAGTATAAGGGAATTTCACCTAATCGTTATAACTTATATTCATAAGTAGTAAAAGTCGCTAGTCACGATTGTGTTAAGTAAATCCTAGGCAAGAGAAACATGCGTATCCCAGAGTTATGAATGCCTCGTCAATGCTTATGATTTCCATTGAACTTAATGATCTTTGATATGTGTCTCTATCATGCGTATTCCATAGTTAGGGGCCCTGATAAGAATAATTTGGTTGTAATGCGTATCCCATTCAATCCCATGAATCTAGGGAAATCGGAGAATTACTTGGTCAGTCTAGTTAATTTGGGGCATTATCATTCATGGTTTGTTGAAAGAGTAATTGGAACTCGAGTCGTATGCATATGTTTCATGTGTGGAGAAGGAACCTTCTAACTAGCCTTTCACCATCTTAATCTTTACCTAAAATCTTTTTTGTCAAAGTTTGTTTTCAAAGTTCTTGTTTTAAAAGTTAAATTCGTCCAAAATCAACCCCCCTTTACTTAGTGATAGGAGCATATTTATGCGACTTAGTTGGCTTGTTCTTAAGCATTTATGTTGTTTTTCTTTAGTTATTTTAGTGTTTAAAGTCATTTTCGTGCAATTTCAGATTTAGAGACGAAGTATGCAAAGAAGTGCAAAATGGAGCATTTTAGCGCAAAATTGAGTTGGAATAGAGTGTATGCTAATGGAGCACCAGGAATGGACGAGTTTGAAGGTCAAAGGAGCTTAAGAAATGAAGAAATGGAAGTGAAGAACAAAGAATTCAGATTTGGAAACCAAAGTTTCTAAAGTTGGAAGTTTATATTCTTGGAGGTTTCCATTTTCGAGAGTTTCTATTCTTGGCTTTGGGCTTTTAGATGACCTAAACCCTAATTCCTTGTGGACCCTAACCCTAGCCGCACCTAGGCCTCTAGAATATCTGATTTCCTTGCCTTGCAAGGCATTCTAGAAGGCCCATCTCTAAACCCTAACCCTAGCCGCACCTTAGGCCTTATTCCCACTAAAAATCTGATTGTTTTAACCTAATTTCTGGTGGATTTGGGCTTCTAGAAACCCTAATATGATTACCCTAGGGTTTTGGATGCCTATATATACTCATTATAACCCCTAGATCAGATCATCATCTCCCATACACAATCATTCACGCCAGAAATCTGCCCTTGATTTCTGCCGCACCTTCCCATCACCAAAGTCCCAAAATTCTGCCCAAAATCATCCCTAGCCGTACCTCCATCAACCCTAAACCTTCCCATACCATTCCCCATCCATTCTACACCACAAATAACCCCAAAAGCCTGTTCTAAAGTTCTCTGCCGCAGCAAGGAGGAAGGAGAATTCGTTGATGAGCTTGCTGCCAAGTTGGAGCGTTCTAGGTGTTTTCTTTCTTTGGATTTTAATTTCTAAATTTATGTATCTTTGCTTTGCGAGTATGAGGAACTAAACCCCCCTTGGCTAGGGGGGGATTCGAAACCATGTTTATGCTTGCTATATGATTTGATTACTTCTAATTGCGTTTCATAAGTTGTGAGTTCAATTTACTTATCTACAAGAATTAAAACTGATTTGTGTATGTTGGTTGAGGGTCGACACTTAATTTGCACGCATGAATTTGATGCTAGGATATAAGGAAATTTCACCTAATCGTTATGGACTTATATTCACAAGTAGTAAAGGTTGATGATCTCAATCGCGTTAAGTAAATTCTTGGCATAAGTTTCATGCAATCATAGTAACAAGTGCTTCGTCAATGCTTATGGTTTTCATAGAACTTAATGATTCTTGCTTGTATCTCTATTATGCAATCATGTAGGGGACTTGTGGGGAATGCTTTGGGTTGTCGTATGCAATCATCCAATTCAATAACGTTAGGAAAATCTGAAGGTTAATTTAAGCGGACCTAATTAACTTGGGGCGTTGAGAATTCATGGGTTATTGAAAAGCAATTGGAAATCGTTTTGAATGCAAGTATTGATAGGAACATATTTATGCTACTTAATTGGCTTGTTCTCGTGCATTTCAGTTGTGTTTTGAGTCTTTTGGTTTGTTTTGGTGTTTTAAGTTATAGTTTTACATTCTTTGAGTCTAGTTAGTGTTTTAAACTTTGTTTTTACGTTTTTGAGTCTGTTTTCAAGTGACTTAGCAATCCCTCCTAATCCCCGGCCTAGAACGATCCCTACTTACATACTTACTACAATTGATAAAAAGAGGGTTAATTTGAGTGCTAGTTAATATCATATCAAATTTTGGCGCCGTTGCCGGGGATTAGCAACTTTGCTAATCCCTTGGATTGTTATTTTCGTTTTTCTTATTAGATCAGATTCTTATGTTATTTTGTTTCTTGTTTTAGGTACTTGTTTATGACTCGGAGTTCTAATCCGGTTCACGAACATATTTTAGACTTTGACGACGATTTTGAGCGTGAGTTGAGACGAAAGAGGAAGAACCTGGAACCTAGTGAATCAAGTGCAAGTTCCGAGTCCGTTTCTGAAATTGAAGAGGAAGTGGAAGACATGGCAGCGGACAACCGAACAATCAAGGAGCTTTCCGCTTCGGGATTGGATAATGCCGCACCTCTATGTATCCAATACCCTAGGGCGGCTCCGGACAAAACTGCCGAGTTCGAATTGAAGTCAAGCTTGTTACATCACATTCCAAAGTACCATGGGCTGTCCATGGAAGATCCGAACAAGCATTTGAAGGAGTTTGAAGTCGTTTGCTCAAGCATGACTCCGGTGAACATGGATGAGAGCATCTTGAAGATGAAGGCCTTTCCCTTTTCTCTCCAAGAGAAGGCGAAAGATTGGTTGTACGAATTGGCTCCCGGAACTGTCACATCATGGGAGAGCATGAAACGAGCTTTCTTAGAGAAGTTTTTCCCAACTTCTCGAGTCATCCTCCTACGCAAAAGGATAAGTGGCATTCAACAAGATGAAGGTGAATCCTTTCCTACTTATTATGAACGTTTTAAATCTCTTGTTGCTTCATGTCCACAACATCAAATGAAGGAGGAACTACTTCTACAATACTTCTACGAGGGACTTTTACCAATTGAACGTCAAATGCTAGATGCCTCAGCGGGAGGAGCATTGGTGGACAAGACTCCTACGGCTGCAAAGATGTTGATTGCTAATCGAGCGTTGAACGCTCAACAATACGAAGGTGTTGGACAAAGAAGCATGCCACGGCAACATCAAGTCAATGAAGTAAGTGCCATAACCGAACTTCAAAATCAAATGGCTAACCTTACTACGTTGCTTTCTCAGGTGATGGAAGGTCCAAAAGTCAAAATCGTAGCTTCTTGTGGCGTATGCTCCATGCAAAACCACCATACGGACAAGTGCCCACAATTGATCGAGAATGGAGGGTGGGAGACACTCAATGCCGTAGGATATGGCAACCAATACCAATCACGTGGTGATCCGTTTTCCAATACTTACAATCCCGGTTGGCATGATTATCCGAATTTCAAATGGCGAGACCCCCAACAAGGCCAACAAGAAAGCGGATTTAGGCAACAACCCCTGGGTTTCTATCAAAAGCCATTGGCACCACCACAAGCCCAAGCACAACCTCCCCAAAGCAATGCAGGTGATTCAAGTGATAATGTTAAGATTTTTCAATTACTTACTACGTTGACGCAGGAAGTCCAAACTCAAAACAAAGAGAGGCAAATCCAAGACAAGAGGGTGGACAACTTGGAGAAGCAAGTGGGACAAATTGCCAAGTTCATGGGGCAATTTCGTGAGCAAGGAAGGTTGCCTAGCTCAACGATGGTCAATCCGAAAGGTGGATTCGAATCTGCAAAAGCTATGCATTTGCGAAGTGGAAAGCAAGTCGGATCTGACCTCAAACCATTCAATTCAATCAAATTCGTTTTAAAATCTGTTTTGATTTACAAGTTTATGTTTTGTTTTCAATTTCGTAAAAACCGAATCCCCCTTTGTTTTCAAGTGTCAAATTAGTTAGAGAGTGTGTTAGTTTGTGTTTTTAAGTGTTTTGAGTCAAGTTAGAACTTATTTTCGTCAAAATCTTGTTTAGAGTCCAAAACTGCCCAGAAAGTGGTTGTAAGGCAGTTTTGAGTGTTTTTGTGTTATTTTGAGTCTTTTGGTTTGTTTTGGTCTATAAAGCAAATCCCGAAGTATGCCAAGTTTTTGAAGAAGCTTTGTACAACAAGGAAACGGATACGGGAGAAAGAGGTGGTACACGTAAGTGAGAATGTATCTGCATTGTTGCAAAGAAAGTTACCACCTAAATGCAAAGATCCAGGTAGTTTCACTATCCCTTGTGTTATTGGCAATACGAGGTTTGATCATGCTATGTTAGATTTAGGTGCATCTATAAATGTCATGCCATATTCTGTTTATGCATCTATGAATCTAGGAAAGCTTAAAAATGATGGCGTTATTATTCAATTAGCCGATCGATCTAATGCATATCCCAAGGGAGTGTTGGAAGATGTTTTGGTGCAGGTAGACCATTTGATTTTTCCTGCAGATTTCTATGTGCTTGATATGGAGGACTCAACCCACTCTCCACCATCACCACTCTTACTTGGACGACCATTCATGAAAACGGCTCAAACCAAGATTGACGTGGCCAAGGGAGCAGTAACTATGGCCTTTGGTGGTGATATGATTAACTTTAAGATTTCTGAATCGGTTGAGAATACTAATGATGTTCGTTCTTGTTGTGCTATTAATGTAATTGAACATATAGGGCAGGAATGTTCAACACTAGTCAACAAGAATGTACCACAACCCACCATCGAGGAAGGAATTGGAGTGAACAACAAAGAGTGCACCCCTTGTGCATATGTCCATAGTGCTACCACTTCTTTGCCGTACAAAGGTAAGCCACCTATTCCAATTTCGATTCCCATTTCAACTAATAGGTTGTTACCTTGTATGGTGCAGGTACCTAATCGAAGACAACGTGGTGGGAGAGTTCATGTTAATTTAGAGAAGCAAAATATGACAATAAGAAAGGATCATTATCCCATCCCATTCAAGGACCCAAAGAATGAAGTATTGCGTAGGACAAGTTGTGGAAAAACCCCTCCATGCCGTGGGGTTCCATAAACCTTCAATGGAGCATCGTCCGGCTGTACGACGTTAAAGCAAGCGCTACTTGGGAGGCAACCCATGCATTCAACAAAGGAAGACCGAGAAAGCACTCCAATTCCAGATTTGCGTTCCTATACTCTTCTCTTTGTTGTTTATTTCGTTTCTGCCATGATTAGTGTGTTAGTTGCTGTTTGTTTGTTTATTTGTTATTTGTGTTAGTTTATGCTTGAAACATTGAGGACAATGTTTGATTTAAGTGTGGGGGGGGGTGTAACCAAAGTGTTTTAATGCAAATTCGTAGGGTTTTGTCACCCATAATTTCAAATGTTATTCCTTGCTGTTTTTAGGTGTTTTTAGGTTGTTTTGATGTGTTTTAGTATATGTTGTTCTAAAAATCCGAAAATCCCAGAAAAAAAATTCACAAAAATTGTTTTGAAAACCCAAAAAGAGTTGTTTTTAAGTTGTTTTGTATGTTTGTTTGTGTGTTAGGGTACCTTCCAACACAATGATGAGGATTCGGTTTGTAATTGCATGACTGTTAAAGAGAATGATTAACATGGATGAAAGTTTGATTTACTCTTTGTTTATGCTTGGTTGTGGTTATAACTTATGAATTCACATGTAATCATAAAGAAAAAAAAAATTAGTTTTTGTAACATGCTTGAAGGAAGGAACTCAAACAAACGCTACAACCTTGTGAGACTTGAGCCTAAACGTTTATTTGGAGAGTTAAAATCTGTGCATTGTTGTTTTCTAAAGTCGTTGCATGATCTCATTATTCTTTGCTTGGTTATTACTTAGAAGGCGTTTCATCATTTAGTTCCAAATGCTAGAACTCATGCCAATTTCATTCAAAACATGTTATTGAATTACATAACACATATTCAAGATGAAGTTAGTAGTTACCACCATAGCCAAAAAGCCTTCATTCCATGCAGTCGTTTTTGTAGGTTTTAACCCCGTTGAGCCTTGTTTAGCCTATGTTTTCTTCGTTAACCCATATTATCCTCACCTAGCCTAGATTAGGACCATCCATACCTTCGTTCTTGAAGCATAGTAATGAATGACTCAAAATGAATTCCTTGTGGTCATTGTTGGCAGAAAACAAGTGTGGGGGAAGTGAGTTTTGTTGTGGGTGTGCCAAAGTCTTGAATGAGGCACGAAAAGAAAAGAAAAAGAAAAATTTCGTGGAAATTAAAAAGAAAAAAAAAACAGAAAGAAAAAGTTGTGAAAAGAATGAAAAGGAGTTGAAAATCTCTAAACCCTAACCCTAGCCGCACCTAAACCCTAGCCCATTTGTCTAACCTGATTTCTTTAGGGTTTGGCTGCCTATATATATGTGTTTTACCTCCCTTGGCCGAGACGACCCTCTCCATATTCAGAAATTTGTCCAAAACCCTATTTCCCACCTTGCCGCAACTCTCCTTCATTCCAGCCGATTTCTACCACCATTCTTCATCTCCACACCTTCCACACAACACCCATACACCATCCCCAAGCCTTGCCGTGCCCCTACACCATCCATAATCCATTCTACATCACACAAACCATTTCAATGTCTACTTCTTGTAATCTTTGTTTTTCATTGAGTATGATTGGCTAAATTCGTTTTGGCTAAGGGTGTATTCGAAACCATGTTTATTTATGTGAAATAAGTTGATTACTTCCAGTTATCGTTTCATAAGTCGTGAATACAATTTGCTTAACCGTTTAATTCAAAACTTATTCTTGTATGTTGATTGAGAGTGCACACTTGATTTGCATGCTGGAATTTGGTGCTAGAATATAAGTTTGTTTCACCTAATCGTTATGAATTTATATTCGCAAGTAGTGAAGATCGCTAGTCACGATCGTGTTAAGTAGATTCATGGCAGGAGTATCATGCTTTTCATAGTTACAATTGCCTTGTCGATGCTTATGATTTCCAAAGAACTTAATGATTCTAACTTGTATCTTTATCATGCTGTTCATATAGAGAACTTGTTAGGAATAATTTGTTTGCGATGCATATTCATCCAATTCAATGATTCTAGGGAAATCTGAAAGTTAATTTAAGCGGACCTAATTAACTTGGAGTGTCGAGGTTCATAACTTATTGAATTGATAACTGGAACTCGATTTACTTCCATAAATTTCATGTGTGGAGAAGAACCCCTTAGCCATTCCATCACCCATTGATTCATCACATTTAGTTTACAATCTGTTTTAATTTACAATCTGTGCATTTAGTTCAAATTCGTCCAAACACAATTCCCCCATATTTTGTTAAGTTTGAGTCTTCATAATCTGTCCTCTTTGGTGTTTTTAAGTATTTTGAGTCATAAGTTTTGTCAAATTCGTCCAAATCTTGTCTTAGTTGCTGTTTGAGTCAATTAATTTGTTTTAGTCAGTTTTGGGCAGATTTGAGTGTTTCAATTCTGTTTTGAATCTTAGTAGTCTAATTAGAGTCTTGAAGTTTAGTTTTTGTGTTTCTAAGTTGATTTGTATTAGATTAGCACCCCTAGTTAATCCCCGGTTAGAACGATCCCTACTTACATCATTACTACAATTGTCACAAATAGGGTTTAATTTGTGTGTCAAGTAATTTTTACATCAATAACCAAAACAAAGCATAACCCAAGAGTAAATCAAACTTTCATCCATGTTAATCCTTCTCTTTAACAGTCATGCAATTACAAACCGAATCCTCATCATTGTGTTGGAAGGTACCCTAAGACACAAACAAACACACAAAAACAACTCTTTTTGGTTTTTTTTCAAAACAATTTTTCAAATTTTTATGGGATTTTCGGATTTTATGTCAAAACACACTAAAATGCATCAAAACAGCCTAAAAACACCTAAAAACAGCAAGAAACAACATTGGAAATTATGGGTGAGAAAACCCTACGAATTTGCATCAAAACACTTTGGTTACCCCCCCACACTTAAATCAAACATTGTCCTCAATGTTTCAAAGCATAAACTAACATAAATAACACAAAGCCAAACAAAACAGCAACTAAACAATCTAACATGGCAGAAATGAAATAATCAACAAAGAGAAGGGTTAGGAACGCAAATCTGGAATTGGAGTGCTCTCTAAGTCTTCCTTTGTTGCATGAATGGGTTGCCTCCCAAGTAGCGCTTGCTTTAATGTCTTCCAGCCGAACGGTACCTCCGTTTAAGCTTGACTAGGTTCCACGGCATGGAGGGGTACTTCCTCCACGACATGCTCCTCAAACGTCTCGTAATAGGGCTTTAATCGATGCCCATTCACTTTGAATTCTTGCTGCGTCCTTAAACTTTTGATTTGCACTGCACCGTGAGGGAAAACATTAGTGACAATAAAAGGACCAACCCATTTGGAACGCAACTTACCTAGAAACAACCGAAGGCGAGAATTGAACAACAACACTTTCTGCCCAATAGAGAACGTCTTGGCACGAATCATCTTGTCATGGAATGCCTTCGTTCTCTCCTTGTAAATCCGGGCATTCTCATATGCTTCATTCCGGATTTCATCAAGCTCACACAATTGAAGCTTCCTATGTAAACATGCGGCAGCAAGGTCCAGATTGAACGTTTTGACGGCCCAATGTGCACGATGCTCTAACTCGATGGGAAGATGGCATGGCTTCCCATAGATGAGCCGAAAAGGTGAGATCCTAATGGGGGTTTTGTAGGCAGTGCGATACGCCCACAATGCATCGTTTAAGCGCAAACTCCAATCTTCCTTGTAGGCCCCACGGTCTTCTCAAGAATCTGCTTGATTTCCCTATTCGAAACCTCGGCTTGCCCGCTCGTTTGAGGGTGATAAGGTGTGGCCACCTTATGCGTGACATTGTATTTCTTGAGCAACGCCTCGATGGTTCGATTACAAAAATGGGAACTTCCATCACTGATTAGCACTCGTGGCATTCCAAACCTTGCAAAAATGTTAGTTTTCACAAAATCTGCAACCACTCGAGAATCATTAGTTCGGGTGGCTTTTGCTTCCACCCATTTCGACACATAGTCCACAGCAAGCAATATATAAAGAAACCCATGTGACGAAGGAAAGGGACCCATAAAATCAATACCCCAAACATCAAAGATTTCAACACTAAAAATGGGGGTTTGCGGCATTTGTTGTTTAGGACCAATATTGCCCGTTCTTTGGCATCTATCACAAGACATGCAAAATGTTCTAGAATCCCTAAAGATGGTAGGCCAATAGAAACCATATTCTAACACCTTAAGTGCTGTTCTTCGAGTGCCAAAGTGTCCCCCACAAGCATAAGTGTGACAAAAGGTTAGAATAGCATTAAACTCAGAATCGTGCACACACCTACGTATAACTTGGTCAGGGCAATATTTCCATAAATACGGGTCATCCCACACATAAAACCGGGCCTCTTTCTTCAATTTATCACATTGGTGTTTAAGTAATTAACTAGGAACATGTTTAGACACCAAATAATTCACCAAATCAGCATACCACGGTTCACTTACCTTGACGGACATCAGTTGCTCATCTGGGAATGTCTCTATGATAGGCACGGCATCCTCCTCATGCACCATACGGCTCAAGTGGCCAGCCACCATGTTTTCACTTCCCTTCTTGTCCCGGATTTCGATATCGAACTCTTGGAGAAGAAGCATCCAACGAATGAGTCGTGGTTTGGCCTCCTTCTTGGTGAACAAATACTTCAATGCTGCATGGTCAGTATAAATAATAACTTTAGTACCAAGCAAATAAGAACGGAATTTATCTAAAGCAAATACAACAGCAAGAAGTTCTTTTTCAGTGGTAGAATAATTCAATTGTGCATCATTTAAAGTCCGAGAGGCATAATAGATAACATGCGGCCTCTTTTCCTTCCTTTGCCCCAAAACAGCTCCTAATGCATAATCGGAAGCATCGCACATAAGCTCAAAAGGAAGGCTCCAATCCGGTGGAACTATGATAGGGGCCGAAGTTAGCATTTCCTTGAGGTGATTGAACGCCTTCTCAGACTCCTCGTTGAAGTCAAACGCCACATCTTTCTGGAGGAGGCGGCAAAAAGGGTTTGAGATCTTGGAGAATTCCTTGATAAATCGCCTATAAAATCCGGCATGACCAAGAAACGAACGAACCTCTTGAACCGAAGTAGGAGAGGGTAAGTAGCGTACAAGATCTATTTTCGATTTATCCACTTCAATTCCTCTTTCTGAAACAATATGCCCTAGAACTATGCCTTGTCTAACCATAAAGTGACATTTTTCCCAATTAAGCACAAGGTTAGTTTCTACACATCGTTTCAAAATTAGTGTGAGATTTTCCAAACAACCATCAAATGAATCACCAAACACACTGAAATCATCCATAAATACCTCAATAATCTTTTCCACAAAATCCGAAAAGATACTTACAATACACCTTTGAAACGTGGCCGGAGCATTGCATAACCCAAAAGGCATGCGACGATAAGCAAAAGTACCAAAGGGGCATGTGAAAGTTGTCTTTTCTTGGTCATCCGGCGCAATGACAATCTGATTATATCCAGAATAACCATCAAGGAAACAATAAAAAGAATGACCGGCTAACCTTTCAAGCATCTGATCAATGAATGGCAAAGGGAAGTGGTCCTTCCTTGTGGTGGCGTTGAGCTTCCTATAATGAATGCACACTCGCCAACCTGTTTGGATACGGGTTGGCACAATCTCATTCTCGGCATTCTTTACCACTGTCACTCCGGACTTCTTTGGAACACATTGCACCGGTGACACCCAACGACTATCAGAGATCGGATAAATCACTCCACAATCAAGAAGTTTGATAATCTCCTTTTTCATAACTTCCATCATTGGAGGGTTGAGACGGCGCTGAGCCTCTCGAGTTGGTTTAGCCCCCTCCTCTAGAAGTATGCGATGCATGCACGTAGTCGGGCTAATTCCCCTAATATCGGCCAAAGTCCACCCAATGGCCATCTTGTGCTCTTTCAACCCTCGGATCAACTTCTCCTCTTCTATAGCCGTGAGTGATGAGGAGACAATAACGGGCAATGTCTCGTTGTCTCCCAGAAAGACGTACTTTAAATTATCGGGCAACGGTTTAAGCTCAAGTACGGGTGCCTGAATCACTGAGGGTAACAACTTATTAGTGGAAACTGAAATTGAAATTGGGTTAGAAGGCTTACCATGGTGTTGAGGTAGTGACTCAAGGGCAGCCACTATCTCGGCCTCCTCCACACTTCTAGGCACGGCAAAACCAGATTTTTGCCCAATTCCTTGTGCAATTGTTGTTTCAAGTGTATCCCTCTCCAAAGAATCGAGAAACTCCTGCGCCAAATCATCAATTATATCAATAGAAAAGCAAGAATGATCGTCCATAGGAAATTTAATACTTTCAGAAAGATTGAAATCAATGACTTCCCCATCAAATTCCATCGTTAAAGTTCCTTTAAACACATCTATCTTGGTGCAGGCTGTTTTCATTAAGGGCCTCCCTAATAGAATCAGCAATGGGGTGGAATGGGGTGAATCCTCCATGTCTAGCACGTAGAAATCCGCTGGAAAAATCAAGTTACCAACCTGCACCAAAACATCTTCCAAAACACCCTTTGGATATGCATTAGAACGATCGGCTAATTGAATTATCACACCATCATTTTTAAGCTCACCTAAGTTCATCGATGCATAAATAGAGTATGGCATAACATTAATCGAAGCCCCTAAGTCTAACATGCATTGTTCAAACTTAGTATTACCAATAACGCACGGAATTGTAAAACTACCCGGATCTTTGCATTTAGGGGGTAATTTCCTTTGTAACACAGCAGAGACATTTTCACTTACTTGAACCACCTCTTTGTTTGAAATCTGTCTCCTTGTTGTACAAAGTTCTTTTAAGAACTTAGCATACCTCGGGACTTGCTTAATCGCATCAAGGAGCGGAATATTGACTTGAACTTTCCGAAAGGTCTCTAGAATGTCCTTTTCGGCTTCTTCCTTCTTTGATTGCCTAAACCTGCCAGGAAAGGGCACATTTAGTGGAATAGAACTAGAAAAAATTGAATCGGGACTTACCTTGGTGGTTTGGGACGGTTTAGGAAGATTATATGAATTCGGCAAGGTTTGGTCATCCTTGGCCGTGGGCTTTGCTCCCTGTGCTTCTTCTTGCAGCAACTTGTCCTCCTCATCTTGACTTGATTTGGATGTATTTGAGTCCGTTCCAACCTGTTTACCACTTCTCAACATGATGGCCTTAGCGGTTTCAAATCCTCCCTTCGGGTTCATAACGGTTGAACTAGGCAATCTACCTTGTTCTCTAATTTGCCCCATAAACTCGGCAATTTGACCCATTTGCTTCTCCAAATTATCCACTCGTTTGTCTTGGATTTGTCTCTCCTTATTTTGAGTTTGTACTTCCTGCGTCAAAGTAGTAAGTAACTTAACAACTTGATCATTATCCAAAGACATACCTGAGTTTGTTGGGGCAGATTGCACTTGGTTTTGATTGGGGACGAATGGCTTTGTATAAAAGCCCGATGGTTGCTGCCTAAATCCTCCTTGTTGTTGGGGTTGTTGATGATCCCGCCATTTGAAATTTGGATGGTCCCTCCACCCCGGATTGTAGGTATTAGAGTATGGATCATGGCGTGGTTGATTTTGGTTCCCAAAACCCACGGCATTGGCAGATTCCCAACCCCCATTCTCAATCAACTGAGGGCATTGATCGTTGGCATGTCCTTGCATAGAGCACACGCTACACACACTTGGTCCATGAATCTTCATTCCCTCGGCCAACTGAGAAACAATAGAAGTAAGGTTAGCTAATTGGGATTGAATTTCGGGCATAGAACTTACCTCATTCACTTGTGGCCGTGGGGGGTCTCTTTGTCCAACACCTTCGTATTGTTGTGCATTATGTGCTCGGTTGGCAATTAGAAGTTTTGCAGCCCCCGGAGTTTTATCCACCAACGCACCTCCTGCCGAGGCATCAAGTATTTGGCGTTCCATGGGAAGGAGTCCTTCGTAGAAGTATTGAATGAGCAACTCCTCCTTCATTTGATGCTGTGGACAAGAAGCAACAAGTGATTTAAAACGTTCATAATAAGAAGGAAACGATTCACCTTGATTTTGTTGGATGCCACTAATCCGTTTCCTCAAGAGAATGACTCTTGAAGTTGGGAAAAACTTCTCCAAGAAAGCTCCTTTCATACTATCCCAAGATGTAACCGTTCCGGGTGCTAACTCGTAAAGCCAATCCTTCGCCTTTTCCGAAAGTGAGAATGGAAAAGCCTTCATCATCAGAATGTTCCCGTCGACATTTATTGGTGTCATGCTCGAACAAACAACCTCGAACTCCTTGACATGCTTGTTGGGGCTTTCCATGGAGAGCCCATGGTATTTCGGAATGTGGTGCAACAAGCTTGACTTCAACTCGAATTCAGCGGTCTTGCCTTAGGCAACCGCGGGGTATTGAATGCATAATGGTGCGGCATTGGCCAACCCCGAGGCCGAAAGCTCTTTAATGGTCCGATTGTCCGCTGCAATAACTTCTTCTTGCACTTCCTCAAACTCAGATTCGACCTCTGAACTTGAACTAGGTTCACTAGGTTCGGGATGCCTCCTCTTTCTTCTCAAATCACGTTCAAAATCGTCGTTAAAGTCCAAGATATGTGCATGTACAGTTTGAGAACTCCGTGTCATGCACTAGTACCTAAACCAAGAAAACAAAACAAAATAAGAAAACTAAGTAAATTACACTAAAACACAAGGTAAAAACACAAGGGATTAGCAATTTTGCTAATCCCCGGCAACGGCGCCAAAATCTGATGTGAAAATTATGTTGACACACAAATTAAACCCTATAGATGACAATTGTAGTATATGAGCAAATAGGGATCGTTCTAGACCGGGGATTAACTAGGGATGCTAATCAATGTGAAACTGACTCACAACGTAAAAATATAATGTAGAACACTAAACTAGACTCAAAGAATGCAAAACTAAACTCTAAAACACTAAAACAAACCAAAAGATTCAAACAGCACTCAAAACACTCAAAACTGCCTTAAAAACACTTTCTGGGCAGTTTTGAGCACCTAACACTAATTTGGACGAAATTGGACTATAACTTGACTCAAGACACTTAAAAACACAAACTAAATCAATTTCTAACTAATCTCACACTTTAAAATAAATGGGGGGTTGATTCTTACGAAATTGAAATTAAAACAGAAACTTGTAAACAAACTTCAAACAAAACAGATTGTGATGAAATAGAATGATGAGAAGCTTAGTTAGAGGGTTCCTTATCCACACGTGAACATATGCATATAATTTGATTCCCAGTTATGACTTCAACAAACACTGAATGACAATGCTCCAAGTTAATTAGGTTCGCTTAAATTAACTTTCAGATTTCCCTAGATTCATTGGATTGAATGGGATACGCATTACAACCAAATTATTCCTTATCGAAGTCCCTAACTATGGAATACGCATGATAGAGACATTCAACATAGATCATTAAGTTCAACGGAAATCATAAACATCGACTAGGCATTCATAACTATGGAATACGCATGTTAATCCAATCTAGGGTTTACTTAAACACAATCGTGACTAGCGATCTTTACTACTCATGAATATAAGTTCATAACGATTAGGTGAAATTCCCTTATATTCTAGCATCAAGTCTAGGCATGCAAATTAAGTGTCGACCCTCAACCCACATACATAAACAAGTTCTTAATCAAAACAGAAAAGTAAACCACATCTAAAGTTCATGAATTCATAACTGGAGTAAATCAAACCATAACCAACATATGTCCATGGCTTCAAATTCGCCTCTAACTAAAAAGAAATTAGTTCCACATGTTTAACATAATTGAAGAACGAATTAAATTAAACATGAAAACAGAAACAAGGGAAGAAAGAACTCTAGAAACTCCAATGGTTGAAGATTGCATGCGGCAAAGCCTTCCTCCTCCAATTGAAGTCACGGCAAGGCTCATCCTCCTCTCCAAAGGTCACGGCAAAGCTCCTCTCTTTGGTGGAATGGATGTGTTGCGGCAAAAGGATGGGGGAAGGTTAGAAAATATGGAAGAATGGTGCTA
Organism: Malus baccata; assembly: GCA_006547085.1. NCBI lineage: Eukaryota > Viridiplantae > Streptophyta > Magnoliopsida > Rosales > Rosaceae > Malus > Malus baccata. The sequence goes on along the minus strand of VIEB01001299.1, from coordinate 71,608 downwards.
GATGGCTTGCAGCAAGGAAAAAAAATGGCTAGAATTGTGTTTTTGGGATTTTTGGATGTGTAGAATGGTGTGGCTTGAAGTATGGACGAAAATTAGGTGATTCAACCCTAAAATATGTATTTATAGGCACCACAAAATCCTAGAGAAATCAGCACAAGTAATGGGCTAGGGTTTAGGGTGCGGCAAGGGTAGAGATTCACAATGAATTAGGGCTTAGGTCCACTTAGTTTTAGAAAGGGATTTGTATAACCCAAATCCACAATGAAAGGCCCTAATAAGTCAGAATTTAAGAGAGAATGGGCTAGGAAGTGCGGCTCAAGTCCAAGAGGTAAGGATAGGTCATCCAAAAGCCCAACGCCAAGAATAGAAACTCTCAAAAACAGAAACCTCCAAGAATAGAAACTTCCAACATTAGAAATTGTAATACGTCCTTTAACCCTGAAAACACATGAAAGTAGCTTAAAAGACTACTTTAACGAAGAAAACATAACAACAATGCATAAGAACTAGCTAACTAAGGCGCATAAATATGCTCCTATCAAATTCCCCCACACTTAGCTTTTGCTAGTCCTCGAGCAAAACAAACAAAACAAAGAAAACAAAACGAAACAATCTAACCAAAACAGAACCTAAACCTTCCAACGTTTGCCTCAGGGATTTCCAATGCACATGACATGTTAAAGATTGTTATCCCCACAGATTTGAGTCATCTTTACACAAGCACATACTTAATTAAAGCCACTACTTACTAATTCACAAGTAATCAAGTAAAACAATGCTTTGAATGTAGTAACATGCCTTAGAGAATTCCCTCAATTCCTTACAAGATATACACTCTATTTTCACTCAGATTTTCTAACTCCACACCCTACACTAGTCATATGTGAGAAGATTGATGTAGATATGAAAACGAATGCTCACATATATGTTTCACAAAGAACGCAATTTCTAGAGTTAAGAAGCATGTTTAGATATGATCTCATGAATGGAATGCTACTACTTAGATGCGAGAACCAGTGACACCATATGCTCATACCAAATTCAAACTCCACAAATTGAAACACATAACACTCAAGATAGAAGTTAAGGGTTGTAATGGGGCTTGGGGTGTTGGTTAACAAGGAAAGGATAAGGAAAACAAACGTTCTTCAAGCGATAGTAAGCAAAGTAATGAAATTGAGACTTAGAATTCACTTAGATTGCAGAAATTAACTTTAACACACAAGGGGGAGACTTAAACAACTCCTTAGGGTCAAATTCATTGTTTTGGACCCTTACTTCAACAAACAATACTTTGGAACTCTTTTTCTCAACTTTTCAATTTTTTTTTCATACTTTTCATACTTTTTTTCTTCATTTTTTTTCTTTTTCCACGAATTTTTTTTTTCTTTTCTTTTCTTTTCTTTGCCGTGCCTATGGCACACAATTCCTCATGAAAAATACTCCCCCACACTTGTTTTCTGCTAACATAGATCAAAACGAATTCAATTCGAATCATGCTTTACTATGCTTTAAGAACAAGGGTATGGATGGTCCTAAACTAGGCTAGGTGAGGAAAACATGGGTTAACAAATAACGAAGGCTAACAAGGCTCAACGGGGTTTAAAACCTACAAATCACAATGACATAGGGCACACGGCTTTTTGGCTAAGGTGGTGGTCACTACACAACTTCATCTTGAATATGTGTTATGCAAATCAATAACATGCTTTGAATGAAATGGGCATGAGTTCTAGCATTTGGAACTAAATGATGAAACGCCTTCTAAGTAGCAACCAAGCAAAGAATAATGAGATCATGCAACGACTTTAGAAAACAAAGAATGCATAGATTTTAACTCTCCAAATAAACGTTTAGGCTCAAGTCTCATAAGGTTGTAGCGTTAGTTTGAGTTCCTTCCTTCAAGCATGTTACAAAAACTAATTTTTTTCCTTTATGATTACATGTGAATTCATAAGTTATAACCAAAACAAAGCATAACCCAAGAGTAAATCAAACTTTCATCCATGTTAATCCTTCTCTTTAACAGTCATGCAATTACAAACCGAATCCTCATCATTGTGTTGGAAGGTACCCTAAGACACAAACAAACACACAAAAACAACTCTTTTTGGTTTTTTTCAAAACAATTTTTCAAATTTTTATGGGATTTTCGGATTTTTATGTCAAAACACACTAAAATGCATCAAAACAGCCTAAAAACACCTAAAAACAGCAAGAAACAACATTGGAAATTATGGGTGAGAAAACCCTACGAATTTGCATCAAAACACTTTGGTTACCCCCCCACACTTAAATCAAACATTGTCCTCAATGTTTCAAAGCATAAACTAACATAAATAACACAAAGCCAAACAAAACAGCAACTAAACAATCTAACATGGCAGAAATGAAATAATCAACAAAGAGAAGGGTTAGGAACGCAAATCTGGAATTGGAGTGCTCTCTAAGTCTTCCTTTGTTGCATGAATGGGTTGCCTCCCAAGTAGCGCTTGCTTTAACGTCTTCCAGCCGAACGGTACCTCCGTTTAAGCTTGACTAGGTTCCACGGCATGGAGGGGTACCTCCTCCACGACATGCTCCTTAAACGTCTCGTAATAGGGCTTCAATCGATGCCCATTCACTTTGAATTCTTGCTGCGTCCTTAAACTTTTGATTTGCACTGCACCGTGAGGGAAAACATTAGTGACAATAAAAGGACCAACCCATTTGGAATGCAACTTACCCAGAAACAACCGAAGGCGAGAATTGAACAACAACACTTTCTGCCCAATAGAGAACGTCTTGGCACGAATCATCTTGTCATGGAATGCCTTCGTTCTCTCCTTGTAAATCTGGGCATTCTCATATGCTTCATTTCGGATTTCATCAAGCTCACACAATTGAAGCTTCCTATGTAAACCTACGGCAGCAAGGTCCAGATTGAACGTTTTGACGGCCCAATGTGCACGATGCTCTAACTCGACGGGAAGATGGCATGGCTTCCCATAGATGAGCCGAAAAGGTGACATCCTAATGGGGGTTTTGTAGGCAGTGCGATACGCCCACAATGCATCGTTTAAGCGCAAACTCCAATCCTTCTTTGTAGGCCCCACGGTCTTCTCAAGAATCTGCTTGATTTCCCTATTCGAAACCTCGGCTTGCCCGCTCGTTTGAGGGTGATAAGGTGTGGTCACCTTATGCGTGACATTGTATTTCTTGAGCAACGCCTCGATGGTTCGATTACAAAAATGGGAACTTCCATCATTGATTAGCACTCGTGGCATTCCAAACCTTGCAAAAATGTTAGTTTTCACAAAATCTGCAACCACTCGAGAATCATTAGTTCGGGTGGCTTTTGCTTCCACCCATTTCGACACATAGTCCACAGCAAGCAATATATAAAGAAACCCATGTGACGAAGGAAAGGGACCCATAAAATCAATACCCCAAACATCAAAGATTTCAACACTAAAAATGGGGGTTTGCGGCATTTGTTGTTTAGGACCAATATTGCCCGTTCTTTGGCATCTATCACAAGACATGCAAAATGTTCTAGAATCCCTAAAGATGGTAGGCCAATAGAAACCACATTCTAACACCTTAAGTGCTGTTCTTTGAGTGCCAAAGTGTCCCCCACAAGCATAAGTGTGACAAAAGGTTAGAATAGCATTAAACACCGTGGCTCTTTCTTCAATTTATCACATTGGTGTTTAAGTAATTCACTAGGAACATGTTTAGAGACCAAATAATTCACCAAATCAGCATACCACGGTTCACTTACCTTGACGGACATCAGTTGCTCATCTGGGAATGTCTCTATGATAGGCACGGCATCCTCCTCATGCACCATACGGCTCAAGTGGTCAGCCACCACGTTTTCACTTCCCTTCTTGTCCCGGATTTCGATATCGAACTCTTGGAGAAGAAGCATCCAACGAATGAGTCGTGGTTTGGCCTCCTTCTTGGTGAACAAATACTTCAATGCTGCATGGTCAGTATAAATAATAACTTTAGTACCAAGCAAATAAGAACGGAATTGAGCATTTGTTTGAGGTGTTTGAACGCCTTCTCACACTCCTCGTTGAAGTCAAACGCCACATCTTTCTGGAGGAGACGGCAAAGAGGGTTTGAGATCTTGGAGAAGTCCTTGATAAATCGCCTATAAAATCCTGCATGACCAAGAAACGAACGAATCTCTCGAACCGAAGTAGGAGAGGGTAAGTAGCGTACAAGATCTATTTTCGATTTATCCACTTCAATTCCTCTTTCTGACACAATATGCCCTAGAACTATGCCTTGTCTAACCATAAAGTGACATTTTTCCCAATTAAGCACAAGGTTAGTTTCTACACATCGTTTCAAAATTAGTGTGAGATTTTCCAAACAACCATCAAATGAATCACCAAACACACTGAAATCATCCATAAATACCTCAATAATCTTTTCCACAAAATCTGAAAAGATACTTACCATACACCTTTGAAATGTTGCCGGAGCATTGCATAACCCAAAAGGCATGCGACGATAAGCAAAAGTACCAAAGGGGCATGTGAAAGTTGTCTTTTCTTGGTCATCCGGCCCTATGACAATTTGATTATATCCAGAATAACCATCAAGGAAACAATAAAAAGAATGACCGGCTAACCTTTCAAGCATCTGATCAATGAATGGGAAAGGGAAGTGGTCCTTCCTTGTGGTGGCGTTGAGCTTCCTATAATGAATGCACACTCGCCAACCTGTTTGGATACGGGTTGGCACAATCTCATTCTCGGCATTCTTTACCACTGTCACTCCGGACTTCTTTGGAACACATTGCACCGGTGACACCCAACGACTATCAGAGATCGGATAAATCACTCCACAATCAAGAAGTTTGATAATCTCCTTTTTGACAACTTCCATCATTGGAGGGTTGAGACGGCGCTGAGCCTCTCGAGTTGGTTTAGCCCCCTCCTCTAGAAGTATGCGATGCATGCACGTAGTCGGGCTAATTCCCCTAATATCGGCCAAAGTCCACCCAATGGCCGTCTTGTGCTCTTTCAACACTCGGATCAACTTCTCCTCTTCAAGTACGAATCCTTGTTGGAGTAGGAATCCTTGTTCTTCTAGGAATCCTCATGTGATTAGGAATCCATCTTCAATTAGGAATCCTTCGTTGATTAGGAAACCTTATTTCTTCAATTCTTCACTTCATCCAATCCTTTTGCTCCAAAAGGCTCCAAATCACATCATTTTTGCACACTTCGGCCTTCGAATCTGAAAACACACAAAAGTGACTTTAAACACTAAAATAACTAAAGAAACACAACGAAAAAGCACGAGAACAAGCCAATTAAGTCGCATAAATATGCTCCTATCATATATGTCCATATGCGCTTAAGATCCAAATCGTATCAAACGGACGCTCGTTTTATCACACAAATGCTTAAAACGGCGCAAATACACTTCAAATGGAAAAATAGTGTACTTTTTACACCAAATGAGCAATTGATCTTTTAAGAACTCATTCTTAATGACTTATTAGCATATTGTATGTATATATATGCTGAAGATCCAAATGATGTCAAACCGACGCTCATTTTATCACACAAATGTTGAAAACAGTGCAAATGAACTCCAAAAGGAAAAATAGTGTACTTTTGACACCAAATACGCAATTGATTTTTTAAGAACTCATTCTTAAAGACTTATTAATGTATTATATGTGTATATGTGCTTAAGATCTAAATTGTGTCAAACGTACGCTCGTTTTATCACACAAATTCTTAAAACAGTGGAAATACACTCAGAATGGAAAAATAGTGTACTTTTTACACCAAATGAGCGACTGAACTTTTAAGAACTCATTCTTAAAGTCTTATTAATGTATTATATTTGTATATGTACTTAAGATCCAAATCGTGTCAAACGGATGCTCGTTTTATCACACAAATGCTTAAAACAGTGCAAATACACTCCAAATGGAAAAGTAGTGTACTTTTGACACCAAATAAGCAATTGATTTTTTAAAACTCATTCTTAAAGTCTTATTAATGTATTATATTTGTATATGTACTTAAGATCCAAATCGTGTCAAACGGATGCTCGTTTTATCACACAAATGCTTAAAACAGTGGAAATACACTCCAAAGGGAAAAATAGTGTACTTTTTACACCAAATGAGCGACTGAACTTTTAAGATCTCATTCTTAAAGTCTTATTAATGTATTATATTTGTATATGTACTTAAGATCCAAATCGTGTCAAACGGATGCTCGTTTTATCACACAAATGCTTAAAACAGTGGAAATACACTCCAAAGGGAAAAATAGTGTACTTTTTACACCAAATGAGCGACTGAACTTTTAAGATCTCATTCTTAAAGTCTTATTAATGTATTATATTTGTATATGTACTTAAGATCCAAATCGTGTCAAACGGATGCTCGTTTTATCACACAAATGCTTAAAACAGTGCAAATACACTCCAAATGGAAAAGTAGTGTACTTTTGACACCAAATAAGCAATTGATTTTTTAAAACTCATTCTTAAAGTCTTATTAATGTATTATATGTGTATATGTGCTCAAGATTCAAATTGTGTCAAACGTACGCTTGTTTTATCACACAAATGCTTAAAACAGTGGAAATACACTCCAAAGGGAAAAATAGTGTACTTTTTACACCAAATGAGCAATTGATCTTTTAAGAACTACTTCTTAAAGTCTTATTAATGTATTATATGTGTATATGTACTTAAGATCCAAATCATGTCAAACTGACACTCGTTTTATCACACAAATGCTTAAAACGGCGCAAATACACTTCAAATGGAAAAATAGTGTACTTTTTCCACCAAATGAGCAATTGATCTTTTAAGAACTCATTCTTAATGACTTATTAGCGTATTTTATGTATATTTATGCTGAAGATCCAAATGATGTCAAACCGACGCTCGTTTTATCACACACATGTTGAAAACAGTTGATGTGAGAAATTACTTGACACACAAATTAAACCCTCTTTTTGACAATTGTAGTATAGATGTAAGTAGGGTATCGTTCTAGGCCGGGGATTAGGAGGGATTGCTAATCTATTCTAAATTAATTCAAAAATATTAAATAAGACTCAAGGACACAAAACTAGGCTAAAAACTCTAATAACTCGAAACACACTTAGAATGACTCAAAATAATGAAAACAATCAAATTAAACACTAGGAACTGAAATGGACGGACATTGAATTAAAAGACTAACAATAATGAAAACTAACTAAATAATATAATTTAATAATGGATGGGTGTTTGGTTTTGACGAGAAGTAAATTAAACTTAAATAAATTACAGAATTGACAAAAGCATGAAATTAAGGTGAAATGATAAATGACGGACTAGCTAGAGGGTTCTTCTCCACACATGACACATATGCAACCTAAATTGATTTTCAGTTGTTCTTTCAATAAATTGTAAATCTCAACGCCCCAAATTAACCGTGAATTGCACTAATTAACTCTCAGTTTTTCCACAAGTTATTGGGTTGGATGATTGCATACAACAACCCAAAACATTCCCTACAAGTTCCCTACATGAATTGCATAATAGAGATACAAGCAAGAATCATTAAGTTCTATGAAAAACATAAGCATTGACGAGGCACTCGTTACTATGATTTGCATGAAACTTATGCTAAGAATTTACTTAACGTGATTGTGACTACCAACCTTCACTACTTGTGAATATAAGTTCATAACGATTAGGTGAAATTCACTTATATTCTAGCATCAAATTCATGAAGGTAAATTAAGTATGCATTCTTAATCGACATACAAAAATAAGTTATCAATCAAGCCGTTAAGCAAATTAAATCACAACTCAGAAATCACAACTGAAGGTAATCAATTCATATTACAAATATATTCATGGCTTTGAATTAACCTCTAGCCAAAATAAATTTAACTACACATTATTAAAACAGAAATAAAATATAAGTTTGGAAAGATTTAACCGAAAGAAATGAAGTGAAGCTTTGCTCTCTACCTCTGTGCTTCTGATCTGCGCAGCCTCTGACCTCTCTTTCCTCCCGTCCTTTTTATTTCCTTTTTTTTTTTGGCAGCCTTGCTGCCTTCCTCACGCCGTCTGTCTTCTCTTTTGCCTTGGATTCTTTGCTTTCTTTGTCCAGCTCTTTCTTTCCACCGTTTTCTTTCTTTTTTTTCATTTCTTTTCTTCTTTCTTTATTCTTTCTACAAAACATAAATATGATGATGTTTCACAAAAATAACGTAAATAGCTTCAAAATATAAGGAACTAACTAAGAAAAGACGAGTGAATTCGAAGTAAAAATATATATAAATATGATCCGATCAAATACCCCCACACTTAACTTTTGCTAGTCCTCGAGCAAAACAAAGAAAACAAGAACAAGAAGTAACAAGAAAAACATTAGCTTCCCTCTATGTGACCCTCATAGAATTTCATTCAAGAAAACAAATCATCAAGAACCATAGCTAGCATCAAGGAACTAATCCAAGTTCATCTTCCTTATTCAAATATTAGCAGTAATCTTTGAATCATCCTTGAAGTGTAGTGTGTGAGATAGCCATGCTAATGCAATTTCAAAATTTTTATATTTTTAAAATCATCATATGCAAACTAGCAACCTTCTCACTGAATATTCACTCAATCACACATGTGTTTAGTTTTAA